>JBBPBR010001796.1:0-22501 GCA_037974775.1 Cicer pinnatifidum
ACCTATTGGATGCACAAGATTGGTTAAAAACCCTAATTGGACAAGAATAAGCCTAGGGATGACGAAAATGACCTAATTGATCATCCAATGACACTAATGAACTTATTGGATGCAGAAGATTGGTTAAAAACCCTAATTGGACAAGAATAAGCCTAGGGAGGACGAAAATGACCTAATTGATCATCCAATGACACAAACACACCTATTGGATGCACAAGATTGGTTAAAAACGCTAATTGGACAAGAAAATGCCTAGGGAGGATGAATATGACCTAAATGTTAATCCAATAACACAAATGAACTTATTGGATGCACAAGATTGGTTAAAAACCCTAATTGGACAAGAATAAGCCTAGGGAGAACGAAAATGACCTAATTGATCATCCAATGACACAAACAAACCTATTGGATGCACAAGATTGGTTAAAAACCCTAATTGGACAAGAATAAGCCTAGGGAGGACGAAAATGACCTAATTGATCATCCTATGAAACAAACACACCTATTGGATGCACAAGATTGGTTAAAAACCGTAATTGGACAAGAATATGCCTAGGGAGGACGAAAATGACATAAATATTAATTCAATGACACAAACAAAGTTATTGGATGCACAAGATTGGTTAAAAACCCTAATTGGACAAGAATAAGGTTAGGGAGGACTAAAATGACCTAATTGATCATCCAATGACACAAACACACCTATTGGATGCACAAGATTGGTTAAAAACCCTAGTTGGACAAGAACATGCCTAGGGAGGACGAAAATGACCTAATTGATCATCTAATGACACTAATGAACTTATTGGATGCACAAGATTGGTTAAAAACCCTAATTGGACAAGAATAAGCTTAGGGAGGACGAAAATGACCTAATTGATCATCCAATGACACAAACACACCTATTGGATGCACAAGATTGGTTAAAAACCCTAATTGGACAAGAATATGCCTAGGGAGGACGAAAATGACCTAATTGATCATCCAATGACACAAACACACCTATTTATTGGATGCACAAGATTGGTTAAAAACCCTAATTGGACAAGAATATGCCTAGGGAGGACGAAAATGACCTAAATATTAATTCAATGACATAAACAAACTTATTGGATGCACAAGATTGGTTAAAAACCCTAATTGGACAAGAATAAGCCTAGGGAGGACGAAAATGACCTAATTGATCATCCAACGACACAAACACATCTATTGGAAGCACAAGATTGGTTAAAAACCCTAATTTGACAAGAATATGCCTAGGGAGGATGAAAATGACCTAAATGTTAATCCAATGACACAAATGAACTTATTGGATGGACAAGATTGATTAAAAACCCTAATTGGACAAGAATAAGCCTAGGGAGGACGAAAATGACCTAATTGATCATCCAATGACACAAACACATTTATTGGATGCCCAAGATTGGTTAAAAACCCTAATTGGACCAGAATATGCCTAGGGAGGACGAAAATGACCTAAATATTAATTCAATGACATAAACAAATTATTGGATGCACAAGATTGGTCAAAAACCCTAATTGGACAAGAATAAGCCTAGGGAGGACGAAAATGACCTAATTGACCATCCAATGATACAAACACACCTATTGGAAGCACAAGATTGGTTAAAAACCCTAATTGGACAAGAATATGCCTAGGGAGGACGAAAATGACCTAAATGTTAATCCAATGACACAAATGAACTTATTGGATGCACAAGATTGGATAAAAACCCTAATTGGGCAAGAATAAGCTTAGGGAGGACGAAAATGACCTAATTGATCATCCAATGACACAAACACACCTATTGGATGCACGAGATTGGTTAAAAACCCTAATTGGACAAGAATAAGCCTAGGGAGGACGAAAATGACCTAATTGATCATCCAATGACACAAACACACCTATTGGATGCACAAGATTGGTTAAAAACCCTAATTGGACAAGAATAAGCCTAGGGAGGACGAAAATGACCTAATTGATCATCCAATGACACAAACACACCTATTGGATGCACAAGATTGGTTAAAAACCCTAATTGGACAAGAATAAGCCTAGGGAGGACGAAAATGACCTAATTGATCATCCAATGACACAAACACACCTATTGGATGCACAAGATTGGTTTAAAACCCTAGTTGATCAAGAATATGCCTAGGAAGGACGAAAATGACCTAATTGATCATCCAATGACACAAATGAACTTATTGGATGCACAAGATTGGTTAAAAACCCTAATTGGACAAGAATAAGCCTAGGGAGGACGAAAATGACCTAATTGATCATCCAATGACACAAACACACCTATTGGATGCACAAGATTGGTTAAAAACCCTAATTGGACAAGAATAAGCCTAGGGAGGACGAAAATGACCTAATTGATCATCCAATGACACAAACACACCTATTGGATGCACAAGATTGGTTAAAAACCCTAATTGGACAAGAATAAGCCTAGGGAGGACGAAAATGACCTAATTGATCATCCAATGACACAAACACATCTATTGGAAGCACAAGATTGGTTAGAAACCCTAGTTGGACAAGAATATGCCTAGGGAGGACGAAAATGACCTAATTGATCATCCAATGACACAAATGAACTTATTGGATGCACAAGATTGCTTAAAAACCCTAATTGGACAAAAATAAGCATAGAAAGGACGAAAATGACCTAATTGATCATCCAATGACACAAACACACCTATTGGATGCACAAGATTGGTTAAAAACCCTAATTGGACAAGAATAAGCCTAGGGAGGACGAAAATGACCTAATTGATCATCCAATGACACAAACACACCTATTGGATGCACAAGATTGGTTAAAAACCCTAATTGGACAAGAATAAGCCTAGGGAGGACGAAAATGACCTAATTGATCATCCAATGACACAAACACACCTATTGGATGCACAAGATTGGTTAAAAACCCTAATTGGACAAGAATATGCCAAGGGAGGACGAAAATGACCTAAATATTAATTCAATGACATAAAGAAACTTTTTGGATGCACAAGATTGGTTAAAAACCCTAATTGGACCAGAATAAGCCTAGGGAGGACGAAAATGACCTAATTGATCATCCAATGACATAAACAAAGTTATTGGATGCACAAGATTGGTTAAAAACCCTAATTGGACAAGAATAAGCCTAGGGAGGAAGAAAATGACCTAATTGATCATCCAATGACACAAACACACCTATTGGATGCACAAGATTGGTTAAAAACCCTAATTGGACAAGAATAAGCCTAGGGAGGACGAAAATGACCTAATTGATCATCCAATGACACAAACACACCTATTGGATGCACAAGATTGGTTAAAAACCCTAATTGGACAAGAATATGCCTAGGGAGGATGAAAATGACCTAATTGATCATCCAATGAACCAAACACACCTATTGGATGCACAAGATTGGTTAAAAACCCGAATTTGGACAAGAATATGCCTAGGGAGGACGAAAATGACCTAATTGATCATCCAATGACACAAACACACCTATTGGATGCACAAGATTGGTTAAAAACCCTAATTGGACAAGAATAAGCCTAGGGAGGACGAAAATGACCTAATTGATCATCCAATGACACAAACACACCTATTGGATGCACAAGATTGGTTAAAAACCCTAATTGGACAAGAACAAGCCTAGGGAGGACGAAAATGACCTAAATGTTAATCCAATGACACAAACACACCTATTGGATGCACAACATTGGTTAAAAACCCTAATTGGACTAGAATAAGCTTAGGGAGGACGAAAATGACCTAATTGATCATCCAATGTCACAAACACACCTATTGGAAGCACAAGATTGGTTAAAAACCCTAATTGGACAAGAATATGACTAGGAAGGACGAAAATGACCTAAATGTTAATCCAATGACAGAAATGAACTTATTGGATGCACAAGATTGGTTAAAAACCCTAATTGGACAAGAATAAGCCTAGGGAGGACGAAAATGACCTAATTGATCATCCAATGACACAAACACACCTATTGGATGCACAAGATTGGTTAAAAACCCTAATTGGACAAGAATATGCCTAGGGAGGAGGAAAATGACCTAAAAATTAATTCAATGACACAAACAAAGTTATTGGATGCACAAGATTGGTTAAAAACCCTAATTGGACAAGAATAAGCCTAGGGAGGACGAAAATGACCTAATTGATCATCCAATGACACAAACACACCTATTGGATGCACAAGATTGGTTAAAAACCCTAATTGGACAAGAATATGCCCAGGGAGGAGGAAAATGACCTAAATATTAATTCAATGACACAAACAAAGTTATTGGATGCACAAGATTGGTTAAAAACCCTAATTGGACAAGAATAAGCCTAGGGAGGACGAAAATGACCTAATTGATCATCCAATGACACAAACACACCTATTGGATGCACAAGATTGGTTAAAAACCCTAATTGGACAAGAATATGCCTAGGGAGGACGAAAATGACCTAATTGATCGTCCAATGACACAAACAAACCTATTGGATGCACAAGATTGGTTAAAAACCCTAATTGGACAAGAATAAGCCTAGGGAGGACGAAAATGACCTAAATGTTAATCCAATGACACAACTCAACTTATTGGAAGCAGAAGATTGGTTAAAAACCCTAATTGGATAAGAATAAGCCTAGGGAGGACGAAAATGACCTAATTGATCATCCAATGACACAAACACACCTATTGGATGCACAAGATTGGTTAAAAACCCTAATTGGACAAGAATAAGCCTACGGAGGACGAAAATGACCTAAATGTGAATCCAATGACACAACTCAACTTGTTGGATGCACAAGATTGGTTAAAAACCCTAATTGGACAAGAATATGCCTAGGGAAAACAAAAATGACCAAAATGTTAATCCGATAACACAAATGAACTTATTGGATGCACAAGATTGGTTAAAAACCCTAATTGGACAAGAATAAGCCTAGGGAGGACGAAAATGACCTAATTGATCATCCAATGACACAAACACACCTATTGGATGCACAAGATTGGTTAAAAACCCTCATCGGACAAGAATATGCCTAGGGAGGACGAAAATGACCTAAATGTTAATCCAATGACACAAATGAACTTATTGGATGCCCAAGATTGGTTAAAACCCCTAATTGGACAAGAATTAGCCTTGGGAGGACGAATATGACCTAATTGATCATCCAATGACACAAACGCACCTATTGGATGCACAAGACTGGTTAAAAACCCTAATTGGACAAGAATATGCCTAGGAAGGACGAAAATGACCTAATTGATCATCCAATGACACAAACACACGTATTGGAAGCACAAGATTGTTTAAAAACCCTAATTGGACAAGTATATGCCTAGGGAGGACGAAAATGACCTAAATATTAATTCAATGACACAAATGAACTTATTGGATGCACAAGATTGGTTAAAAACCCTAATTGGACAAGAATAAGCATAGGGAGGACGAAAATGACCTAATTGATCATCCAATGACACAAACACACCTATTGGATGCACAAGATTGGTTAAAAACCCTAATTGGACAAGAATATGCCTAGGGAGGACGAAAATGACCTAATTGATCATCCAATGACACAAACACACCTATTGGATGCACAAGATTGATTAAAAACCCTAATTGGACAAGAATATGCCTAGGGAGAACGAAAATGACCTAAATTGATCATCCAATGACACAAACACACCTATTGGATGCACAAGATTGGTTAAAAACCCTAATTGGACAAGAATAAGCCTAGGGATGACGAAAATGATCTAATTGATCATCCATTGCCACAAACACACCTATTGGATGCACAAGATTGGTTAAAAACCCTAATTGGACAAGAATATGCCTAGGGAGGACGAAAATGACCTAATTGATCATCCAATGACACAAACACACCTATTGGATGCACAAGATTGGTTAAAAACCCTAATTGGACAAGAATTAGCCTAGGGAGGACGAAAATGACCTAATTGATCATCCAATGACACAAACACACCTATTGGAAGCACAAGATTGGTTAAAAAGCCTAATTGGACAAGAATATGCCTAGGGAGGACGAAAATGACCTAAATAATAATTCAATGACAAAAACAAACTTATTTGATGCACAAGATTGGTTAAAAACCCTAATTGGACAAGAATAAGCCTAGGGAGGACGAAAATGACCTAATTGATCATCCAATGACACAAACACACCTATTGGATGCACAAGATTGGTTAAAAACCCTAATTGGACAAGAATAAGCCTAGGGAGGACGAAAATGACCTAATTGATCATCCAATGACACAAACACACCTATTGGATGCACAAGATTGGTTAAAAACCCTAGTTAGACAAGAATATGCCTAGGGAGGACGAAAATGACCTAATTGATCACCCAATGACACAAATGAACTTATTGGATGCACAAGATTGGTTAAAAACCCTAATTGGACAAGAATAAGCCTAGGGAGGACGAAAATGACCTAATTGATCATCCAATGACACAAACACACCTATTGGATGCACAAGATTGGTTAAAAACCCTAATTGGACAAGAATAAGCCTAGGGAGGACGAAAATGACCTAATTGATCATCTAATGACACAAACACAGATATTGGATACACAAGATTGGTTAAAAACCCTAATTGGACAACAATATGCCTAGGGAGGACGAATATGAACTAAATGTTAAACCAATAATACAAATGAACTTATTGGATGCACAAGATTGGTTAAAAACCCTAATTGGACAAGAATAAGCCTAGGGAGAACGAAAATGACCTAAATATTAATCCAATGACACAACTCAACTTATTGGATGCACAAGATTGGTTAAAAACCCTAATTGGACAAGAATAAGCCTAGGGAGGACGAAAATGACCTAATTGATCATCCAATGACACAAACACACCTATTGGATGCACAAGATTGTTTAAAAACCCTAATTAGACAAGACTAAGCCTAGGGGGACGAAAATGACTTAATTGATCATCCAATGACACAAACACACCTATTGGATGCACAAGATTGGTTAAAAAACCTAATTGGACAAGAATAAGCCTAGGGAGGACAAAAATGACCTAATTGATCATCCAATGACACAAACACACCTATTGGATGCACAAGATTGGTTAAAAACGCTAATTGGACAAGAATATGCCTAGGGAGGACGAATATGACCTAAATGTTAATCCAATAACACAAATGAACTTATTGGATGCACAAGATTGGTTAAAAACCCTAATTGGACAAGAATAAGCCTAGGGAGAACGAAAATGACCTAATTGATCATCCAATGACACAAACACACCTATTGGATGCACAAGATTGGTTAAAAACCCTAATTGGACAAGAATATGCCTAGGGAGGACGGATATGACCTAAATGTTAATCCAATGACACAAATGAACTTATTGGATGCACAAGAATTGTTAAAAACCCTAATTGGACAAGACGAAGCCTAGGGAGGACGGAAATGACCTAATTGATCATCCTATGACACAAACACACCTATTGGATGCACAAGATTGGTTAAAAACCCTAATTAGACAAGAAAATGCCTAGGGAGGACGAAAATGACCTAAATATTAATTCAATGAAACAAACAAAGTTATTGGATGCACAAGATTGGTTAAAAACCCTAATTGGACAAGAATAAGCCTAGGGAGGACGAAGATGACCTATTTGATCATCCAATGACACAAACACACCTATTGAATGCACAAGATTGGTTAAAAACCCTAGTTGGACAAGAACATGCCTAGGGAGGACGAAAATGACCTAATTGATCATCCAATGACACAAACACACCTATTGGATGCACAAGATTGGTTAAAAACCCTAGTTGGACAAGAACATGCCTAGGGAGGACGAATATGACCTAATTGATCATCCAATGACACTAATGAACTTATTGGATGCACAAGATTGGTTAAAAACCCTAATTGGACAAGAATAAGCCTAGGGAGGACGAAAATGACCTAATTGATCATCCATTGACACAATCACACCTATTGGATGCACAAGATTGGTTAAAAACCCTAATTGGACAAGAATATGCCTAGGGAGGACGAAAATGACCTAATTGATCATCCAATGACACAAACACACCTATTGGATGCACAAGATTGGTTAAAAACCCTAATTGGAAAAGAATATGCCTAGGGAGGACGAATATGACCTTAATGTTAATCCAATAACACAAATGAACTTATTGGATGCACAAGATTGGTTAAAAACCCTAATTAGACAAGAATAAGCCTAGGGAGAACGAAAATGACCTAATTGATCATCCAATGACACAATTGGATGCACAAGATTGGTTAAAAACCATAGTTGGACAACAACAGCATAGGGAGGACGAAAATGACCTAAGTGATCATCCAATGACACTAATGAACTTATTGGATGCACAAGATTGGTTAAAAACCCTAATTGGACAAGAATACGCCTAGGGGGGACGAAAATGACCTAATTGATATGCACAAGATTGGTTAAAAACCCTAATTGGACAAGAATAAGCCTAGGGAGGACAAAAATGACCTAATTGATCATCCAATGACACAAACACACCTATTGGATGCACAAGATTGGTTAAAAACGCTAATTGGACAAGAATATGCCTAGGGAGGACGAATATGACCTAAATGTTAATCCAATAACACAAATGAACTTATTGGATGCACAAGATTGGTTAAAAACCCTAATTGGACAAGAATAAGCCTAGGGAGAACGAAAATGACCTAATTGATCATCCAATGACACAAACACACCTATTGGATGCACAAGATTGGTTAAAAACCCTAATTGGACAAGAATATGCCTAGGGAGGACGGATATGACCTAAATGTTACTCCAATGACACAAATGAACTTATTGGATGCGCAAGATTGGTTAAAAACCCTAATAGGACAAGAATAAGCCTAGGGAGGACGAAAATGACCTAAATGATCATCCTATGACACAAACACACCTATTGGATGCACAAGATTGGTTAAAAACCCTAATTGGACAAGAATATGCCTAGGGAGGACGAAAATGACCTAATTGATCATCCAATGACACAAACACACCTATTGGATGCACAAGATTGGTTAAAAACCCTAATTGGACAAGAATATGCCTAGGGAGGACGAAAATGACCTAAATATTAATTCAATGACACAAACAAACTTATTGGATGCACAAGATTGGTTAAAAACCCTAATTGGATAATAATATGCCTAGGGAGGACGAAAATGACCTAATTGATCATCCAATGACACTAATGAACTTATTGGATGCACAAGATTGGTTAAAAACCCTAATTGGACAAGAATAAGCCTAGGGAGGACGAAAATGACCTAATTGATCATCCAATGACACAAACACACCTATTGGATGCACAAGATTGGTTAAAAACCCTAATTGGACAAGAATATGCCTAGGGAGGACGAAAATGACCTAATTGATCATCCAATGACACAAACACACATATTGGATGCACAAGATCGGTTAAAAACCCTAATTGGACAAGAAAATGCCTAGGGAGGACGAAAATGACCTAATTGATCATCCAATGACACAAACACACCTATTGGATGCACAAGATTTGTTAAAAACCCTAATTGGACAACAATATGCCTAGGGAGGTGGAAAATGACCTATTTGATCATCCAATGACACAAACAAAGTTATTGGATGCACAAGATTGGTTAAAAACCCTAATTGGACAAGAATAAGCCTAGGGAGGACGAAAATGACCTAATTGATCATCCAATGACACAAACACACCTATTGGATGCACAAGATTGGTTAAAAACCCTAATTGGACAAGAATATGCCCAGGGAGGAGGAAAATGACCTAAATATTAATTCAATGACACAAACAAAGTTATTGGATGCACAAGATTGGTTAAAAACCCTAATTGGACAAGAATAAGCCTAGGGAGGACGAAAATGACCTAATTGATCATCCAATGACACAAACACACCTATTGGATGCACAAGATTGGTTAAAAACCCTAATTGGACAAGAATATGCCTAGGGAGGACGAAAATGACCTTATTGATCATCCAATAACACAAACACACCTATTGGATGCACAAGATTGGTTAAAAACCCTAATTGGACAAGAATAAGCCTAGGGAGGACGAAAATGACCTAATTGATCATCCAATGACACAAACACACCTATTGGATGCACAAGATTGGTTAAAAACCCTAATTGGACAAGAATATGCATAGGGAGGACGAAAATGACCTAACTGATCATCCAATAGCACAAACACACCTATTGGATGCACAAGATTGGTTAAAAACCCTAATTGGACAAGAATAAGCCTAGGGAGGACGAAAATGACCTAATTGATCATCCAATGACACAAACACACCTATTGGATGCACAAGATTGGTTAAAAACCCTAATTGGACAAGAATAAGCCTAGGGAGGACGAAAATGACCTAATTGATCATCCAATGACACAAACACACCTATTGGATGCACAAGATTGGTTAAAAACCCTAATTGGACAAGAATAAGCCTAGGGAGGACGAAAATGACCTAATTGATCATCCAATGACACAAACACATCTATTGGAAGCACAAGATTGGTTAGAAACCCTAGTTGGACAAGAATATGCCTAGGGAGGACGAAAATGACCTAATTGATCATCCAATGACACAAATGAACTTATTGGATGCACAAGATTGCTTAAAAACCCTAATTGGACAAAAATAAGCATAGAAAGGACGAAAATGACCTAATTGATCATCCAATGACACAAACACACCTATTGGATGCACAAGATTGGTTAAAAACCCTAATTGGACAAGAATAAGCCTAGGGAGGACGAAAATGACCTAATTGATCATCCAATGACACAAACACACCTATTGGATGCACAAGATTGGTTAAAAACCCTAATTGGACAAGAATAAGCCTAGGGAGGACGAAAATGACCTAATTGATCATCCAATGACACAAACACACCTATTAGATGCACAAGATTGGTTTAAAACCCTAGTTGGACAAGAATATGCCTAGGGAGGACGAAAATGACCTAGTTGATCATCCAATGACACCAATGAACTTATTGGATGCAAAAGATTGGTTAAAAACCCTAATTGGACAAGAATAAGCCTAGGGAGGACGAAAATGACGTAATTGATCATCCAATGACACAAACACACCTATTGGAAGCACAAGATTGGTTAAAAACCCTAATTGGACAAGAATATGCCTAGGGAGGATGAAAATGACCTAACTGTTAATCCAATGACACAAATGAACTTATTGGATGCACAAGATTCGTTAAAAACCCTAATTGGACAAGAATAAGCCTAGGGAGGGCGTAAATGACCTAATTGATCATCCAATGACACAAACACACCTATTGGATGCACAAGATTGGTTAAAAACCCTAATTGGACAAGAATATGCCTAGGGAGGACGTAAATGACCTAAATATTAATTCAATGACACAAACAAAGTTATTGGATGCACAAGATTGGTTAAAAACCCTAATTGGACAAGAATATGCCTAGGGAGGACGAAAATGACCTAAATATTAATTCAATGACACAAACAAAGTTATTGGATGCACAAGATTGGTTAAAAACCCTAATTGGACAAGAATAAGCCTAGGGAGGACGAAAATGACCTAATTGATCATCCAATGACACAAACACACCTATTGGATGCACAAGATTGGTTAAAAACCCTAATTGGACAAGAATATGCCTAGGGAGGACGAAAATGACCTAAATATTAATTCAATGACACAAACAAAGTTATTGGATGCACAAGATTGGTGAAAAACCCTAATTGGACAAGAATAAGCCTAGGGGGAACGAAAATGACCTAATTGATCATCCAATGACACAAACACACCTATTGGATGCACAAGATTGGTTAAAAACCCTAATTGGACAAGAATATGCCTAGGGAGGACGAAAATGACCTAAATATTAATTCAATGACACAAACAAAGTTATTGGATGCACAAGATTGGTTAAAAACCCTAATTGGACAAGAATAAGCCTAGGGAGGACGAAAATGACCTAATTGATCATCCAATGACACAAACACACCTATTGGATGCACAAGATTGGTTAAAAACCCTAATTGGACAAGAATATGCCTAATGAGGACGAAAATGACCTAAATATTAATTCAACGACACAAACAAAGTTATTGGATGCACAAGATTGGTTAAAAACCCTAATTGGACAAGAATAAGCCTAGGGAGGACGAAAATGACCTAATTGATCATCCAATGACACAAACACACCTATTGGATGCACAAGATTGGTTAAAAACCCTAATTGGACAAGAATAAGCCTAGGGAGGACAAAAATGACCTAATTGATCATCCAATAACACAAACACACCTGTTGGATGCACAAGTTTGGTTAAAAACCCTAATTGGACAAGAATAAGCCTAGGGAGGACGAAAATGACCTAATTGATCATCCAATGACACAAACACACCTATTGGATGCACAAGATTGGTTAAAAACCCTAATTGGACAAGAATAAGCCTAGGGAGGACGAAAATGACCTAATTGATCATCCAATGACACAAACACACCTATTGGATGCACAAGATTGGTTAAAAACCCTAGTTGGACAAGAATATGCCTAGGGAGGACGAAAATGACCTAATTGATCATTAAATGACACATTTGAACTTATTGGATGCACAAGATTGGTTAAAAACCCTAATTGGACAAGAATAAGCCTAGGAAGGACGAAAATGACCTAATTGATCATCCAATGACACAAACACACCTACTGGATGCAAAAGATTGGTTAAAAACCCTAATTGGACAAGAATAAGCCTAGGGAGGACGAAAATGACCTAATTGATCATCCAATGACACAAACACACCTATTGGATGCACAAGATTGGTTAAAAACCCTAATTGGACAAGAATAAGCCTAGGGAGGACGAAAATGACCTAATTGATCATCCAATGACACAAACACACCTATTGGATGCACAAGATTGGTTAAAAACCCTAATTGGACAAGAATATGCCTAGGGAGGACGAATATGACCTAAATGTTAAACCAATAACACAAATGAACTTATTGGATGCACAAGATTGGTTAAAAACCCTAATTGGACAAGAATAAGCCTAGGGAGAACGAAAATGACCTAATTGATCATCCAATGACACAAACACACCTATTGGATGCACAAGATTGGTTAAAAACCCTAGTTGGACAAGAACATGCCTAGGGAGGACGAAAATGACCTAAGTGATCATCAAATGACACTAATGAACTTATTGGATGCACAAGATTGGTTAAAAACCCTAATTGGACAAGAATAAGCCTAGGGGGGACGAAAATGACCTAATTGATCATCCAATGACACAAACACACCTATTGGATGCACAAGATTGGTTAAAAACGCTAATTGGACAAGAATATGCCTAGGGAGGACGAATATGACCTAAATGTTAATCCAATAACACAAATGAACTTATTGGATGCACAAGATTGGTTAAAAACCCTAATTGGACAAGAATAAGCCTAGGGAGAACGAAAATGACCTAATTGATCATCCAATGACACAAACACACCTATTGGATGCACAAGATTGGTTAAAAACCCTAATTGGACAAGAATAAGCCTAGGGAGGACGAAAATGACCTAATTGATCATCCTATGACACAAACACACCTATTGGATGCACAAGATTGGTTAAAAACCCTAATTGGACAAGAATATGTCTAGGGAGGACAAAAATGACCTAAATATTAATTCAATGACACAAACAAAGTTATTGGATGTACAAGATTCGTTAAAAACCTTAATTGGACAAGAATAAGGCTAGGGAGGATGAAAATGACCTAATTGATCATCCAATGACACAAACACACCTATTGGATGCACAAGATTGGTTAAAAACCCTAGTTGGACAAGAACATGCCTAGGGAGGACGAAAATGACCTAATTGATCATCCAATGACACTAATGAACTTATTGGATGCACAAGATTGGTTAAAAACCCTAATTGGACAAGAATAAGCCTAGGGAGGACGAAAATGACCTAATTGATCATCCAATGACACAAACACACCTATTGGATGCACAAGATTGGTTAAAAACCCTAATTGGACAAGAATATGCCTAGGGAGGACGAAAATGACCTAATTGATCATCCAACGACGAAAACACACCTATTGGATGCACAAGATTGGTTAAAAACCCTAATTGTACAAGAATAAGCCTAGGGAGGACGAAAATGACCTAATTGATCATCCAATCACACAAACACACCTATTGGATGCACAAGATTGGTTAAAAACTCTAATTGGACAAGAATAAGCCTAGGGAGGAAAAAAATGACCTAATTGAATATCCAATGACACAAACACACCTATTGGATGCACAAGATTTGTTAAAAACCCTAATTGGACAAGAATAAGCCTAGGGAGAACGAAAATGACCTAATTGATCATCCAATGACAGAAACACACCTATTTGATGCACAAGATTGGTTAAAAACCCTAGATGGACAAGAACATGCCTAGGGAGGACGAAAATGACCTAAGTGATCATCCAATGACACTAATGAACTTATTGGATGCACAAGATTGGTTAAAAACCCTAATTGGACAAGAATAAGCCTAGGGGGGACGAAAATGACCTAATTGATCATCCAATGACACAAACACACCTATTGGATGCACAAGATTGGTTAAAAACCCTAATTGGACAAGAATAAGCCTAGGGAGGACAAAAATGACCTAATTGATCATCTAATGACAGAAACACACCTATTGGATGCACAAGATTGGTTAAAAACCCTAATTGGACAAGAATATGCCTAGGGAGGACGAATATGACCTAAATGTTAATCCAATAACACAAATGAACTTATTGGATGCACAAGATTGGTTAAAAATCCTAATTGGACAAGAATAAGCCTAGGGAGAATGAAAATGACCTCATTGATCATCCAATGACACAAACACTCCTATTGGATGCACAAGATTGGTTAAAAACCCTAATTGGACAAGAATATGCCTAGGGAGGACGGATATGACCTAAATGTTAATCCAATGACACAAATGAACTTCTTGGATGCGCAAGATTGGTTAAAAACCCTATTTGGACAAGAATAAGCCTAGGGAGGACGAAAATGACCAAATTGATCATCCTATGACACAAACACACCTATAGGATGCACAAGATTGGTTAAAAATCCTAATTGGACAAGAATATGCCTAGGGAGGACGAAAATGACCTAATTGATCATCCAATGACACAAACACACCTATTGGATGCACAAGATTGGTTAAAAACCCTAATTGGACAAGAATATGCCTAGGGAGGACGAAAATGACCTAATTGATCATCCAATGACACAAACACACCT
Source organism: Cicer pinnatifidum (assembly GCA_037974775.1). Lineage (NCBI taxonomy): Eukaryota > Viridiplantae > Streptophyta > Magnoliopsida > Fabales > Fabaceae > Cicer > Cicer pinnatifidum. Next base: position 15,371 of record JBBPBR010001796.1, read on the forward strand.
ATTGGATGCACAAGATTGGTTAAAAACCCTAATTGGACAAGAATATGCCTAGGGAGGACGAATATGACCTAAATGTTAATCCAATAACACAAATGAACTTATTGGATGCACAAGATTGGTGAAAAACCTTAATTGGACAAGAATAAGCCTAGGGAGAACGAAAATGACCTAATTGATCATCCAATGACACAAACACACCTATTAGATGCACAAGATTGGTTAAAAACCCTAATTGGACAAGAATATGCCTAGGGAGGACGAAAATGACCTAAATATTAATTCAATGACACAAACAAAGTTATTGGATGCACAAGATTGGTTAAAAACCCTAATTGGACAAGAATAAGCCTAGGGAGGACGAAAATGACCTAATTGATCATCCAATGACACAAACACACCTATTGGATGCACAAGATTTATTAAAAACCCTAATTGGACAAGAATATGCCTAGGGAGGACGAAAATGACCTAATTGATCATCCAATGACACAAACACACCTATTGGATGCACAAGATTGGTTAAAAACCCTAATTGGACAAGAATATGCCTAGGGAGGACGAAAATGACCTAAATATTAATTCAATGACACAAACAAACTTATCGAATGCACAAGATTGGTTAACAACCCTAATTAGACAAGAATAAGCCTAGGGAGGACGAAAATGACCTAATTGATCATCCAATGACACAAACACACCTATTGGATGCACAAGATTGGTTAAAAACCCTAATTGGACAAGAATATGCCTAGGGAGGACGGATATGACCTAAATGTTAATCCAATGACACAAATGAACTTATTGGATGCACAAGATTGGTTAAAAACCCTAATAGGACAAGAATAAGCCTAGGGAGGACGAAAATGACCTAATTGATCATCCAATGACACAAACACACCTATTGGATGCACAAGATTGGTTAAAAACCCTAGTTGGACAAGAATATGCATAGGGAGGACGAAAATGACCTAATTGATCATCCAATAACACAAATGAACTTATTGGATACACAAGATTGGTTAGAAACCCTAATTGGACAAGAATAAGCCTAGGGAGGACGAAAATGACCTAATTGATCATCCAATGACACAAACACACCTATTGGATGCACAAGATTGGTTAAAAACCCTAATTGGACAAGAATATGCCTAGGGAGGACGAAAATGACCTAAATATTAATTCAATGACACAAACAAAGTTATTGGATGCACAAGATTGGTTAAAAACCCTAATTGGACAAGAATAAGCCTAGGGAGGACGAAAATGACCTAATTGATCATCCAATGACACAAACACACCTATTGGATGCACAAGATTGGTTTAAAACCCTAGTTGGACAACAATATGCCTAGGTAGGACGAAAATGACCTAATTGATCATCCAATGACACAAATGAACTTATTGGATGCACAAGATTGGTTAAAAACCCTAATTGGACAAGAATAAGCCTAGGGAGGACGAAAATGACCTAATTGATCATCCAATGACACAAACACACCTATTGGATGCACAAGATTGGTTAAAAACCCTAATTGGACAAGAATATGCCTAGGGAGGACGAAAATGACCTAAATATTAATTCAATGACACAAACAAAGTTATTGGATGCACAAGATTGATTAAAAACCCTAATTTGACAAGAATAAGTCTAGGTAGGACGAAAATGACCTAATTGATCATCCAATGACACAAACACACCTATTGGATGCACAAGATTGGTTAAAAACCCTAATTGGACATGAATAAGCCTAGGGACGACGAAAACGACCTAATTGATCATCCATTGACACAAACACACCTATTGGATGAACAAGATTGGTTAAAAACCCTAATTGGACAAGAATAAGCCTAGGGAGGACGAAAATGACCTAATTGATCATCCAATGACACAAACACACCTATTGGATGCACAAGATTGGTTAAAAACCCTAATTGGACAAGAATATGCCTAGGGAGGACGAAAATGACCTAAATATTAATTCAATGACACAAACAAAGTTATTGGATGCACAAGATTGGTTAAAAACCCTAATTGGACAAGAATAAGCCTAGGGAGGACGAAAATGACCTAATTGATCATCCAATGACACAAACACACCTATTGGATGCACAAGATTGGTTAAAAACCCTAATTGGACAAGAATATGCCTAGGGAGGACGAAAATGACCTAAATATTAATTCAATGACACAAACAAAGTTATTGGATGCACAAGATTGGTGAAAAACCCTAATTGGACAAGAATAAGCCTAGGGGGAACGAAAATGACCTAATTGATCATCCAATGACACAAACACACCTATTGGATGCACAAGATTGGTTAAAAACCCTAATTGGACAAGAATATGCCTAGGGAGGACGAAAATGACCTAAATATTAATTCAATGACACAAACAAAGTTATTGGATGCACAAGATTGGTTAAAAACCCTAATTGGACAAGAATAAGCCTAGGGAGGACGAAAATGACCTAATTGATCATCCAATGACACAAACACACCTATTGGATGCACAAGATTGGTTAAAAACCCTAATTGGACAAGAATATGCCTAATGAGGACGAAAATGACCTAAATATTAATTCAACGACACAAACAAAGTTATTGGATGCACAAGATTGGTTAAAAACCCTAATTGGACAAGAATAAGCCTAGGGAGGACGAAAATGACCTAATTGATCATCCAATGACACAAACACACCTATTGGATGCACAAGATTGGTTAAAAACCCTAATTGGACAAGAATATGCCTAGGGAGGACGAAAATGACCTAAATATTAATTCAATGACACAAACAAACTTATTGGATGCACAAGATTTGTTAAAAACCCTAATTGGACAAGAATAAGCCTAGGGAGGACGAAAATGACCTAATTGATCATCCAATGACACAAACACACCTATTGGATGCACAAGAATGGTTAAAAACCCTAATTAGACAAGAATATGCCTAGGGTGGAGGAAAATGACCTAATTGATCATCCAATGACACAAACGCACTTATTGGAAGCACAAGATTGGTTAAAAACCCTAATTGGACAAGAATAAGCCTAGGGAGGACGAAAATGACCTAATTGATCATCCAATGACACAAACACATCTATTGGATGCACAAGTTTGGTTAAAAACCCTAATTGGACAAGAATAAGCCTAGGGAGGACGAAAATGACCTAATTGATCATCCAATGACACAAACACACCTATTGGATGCACAAGATTGGTTAAAAACCCTAATTGGACAAGAACAAGCCTAGGGAGGAAGAAAATGACCGAATATATCATCCAATGACACAAACACACCTATTGGATGCACAAGATTGGTTAAAAACCCTAATTGGACAAGAATAAGCCTAGGGAGGACGAAAATGACCTAATTGATCATCCAATGACACAAACACACCTATTGGATGCACAAGATTGGTTAAAAACCCTAATTGGACAAGAATATGCCTAGGGAGGGCGAAAATGATCTAAATATTAATTCAATGACACAAACAAAGTTATTGGATGCACAAGATTGGTTTAAAACCCTAATTGGACAAGAATCAGCCTAGGGAGGACGAAAATGACCTAATTGATCATCCAATGACACAGATGAACTTATTGGATGCACAAGATTGGTTAAAACCCCTAATTGGACAAGAATAAGCCTAGGGAGGACGAAAATGACCTAATTGATCATCCAATGACACAAACACACCTATTGGATGCACAAGATTGGTTAAAAACCCTAATTGGACAAGAATAAGTCTAGGGAGGACAAAAATGACCTAAATGTTAATCCAATGACACAACTCAACTTATTGGATGCACAAGATTTATTAAAAACCCTAATTGGACAAGAATAAGCCTAGGGAGGACGAAAATGACCTAATTGATCATCCAATATCACATACACACCTATTAGATGCACAAGATTGGTTAAAAACCCTAATTGGACAAGAATAAGCCTAGGGAGGACGAAAATGACCTAATTGATCATCCAATGACACAAACACACCTATTGGATGCACAAGATTGGTTAAAAACCCTAATTGGACAAGAATATGCCTAGGGAGGACGAAAATGACCTAAATATTAATTCAATGACACAAACAAACTTATCGGATGCACAAGATTGGTTAAAAACCCTAATTGGACAAGAATAAGCCTAGGGAGGACGAAAATGACCTAATTGATCATCCAATGACACAAACACACCTATTGGATGCACAAGATTGGTTAAAAACCCTAATTGGACAAGAATAAGCCTATGGTGGACGAAAATGACCTAATTGATCATCCAATGACACAAACACACCAATTGGATATACAAGATTGGTTAAAAACCCTAGTTGGACAAGAATATGCCTAGGGAGGACGAAAATGACCTAATTGATCATCCAATGACACAAATGAACTTATTGGATGCACAAGATTGGTTAAAAACCCTAATTGGACAAGAATAAGCATAGGGAGGACGAAAATGACCTAATTGATCATCCAATGACACAAACGCACCTATTGGATGCACAAGATTGCTTAAAAACCCTAATTGGACAAGAATATGCCTAGGGAGGACGAAAATGACCTAAATGTTAATCCAATGACACAAATGATCTTATTGGATGCACAAGATTGGTTAAAAATCCTAATTGGACAAGAATAAGCCTAGGGAGGACGAAAATGACCTAATTGATCATCCAATGACACAAACACACCTATTGGATGCACAAGATTGGTTAAAAACCCTAGTTGGACAAGAATATGCCTAGGGAGGACGAAAATGACCTAATTGATCATCCAATGACACAAATGAACTTATTGGATGCACAAGATTGGTTAAAAGCCATAATTGGACAAGAATATGCCTAGGGAGGAGGAAAATGACCTAAATATTAATTCAATGACACAAACAAAGTTATTGGATGCACAAGATTGGTTAAAAACCCTAATTGGACAAGAATAAGCCTAGGGAGGACGAAAATGACCTAATTGATCATCCAATGACACAAACACACCTATTGGATGCACAAGATTGGTTAAAAACCCTAATTGGACAAGAATATGCCTAGGGAGGACGAAAATGACCTAAATGTTAATCCAATGACACAAACAAACTTATCGGATGCACAAGATTGGTTAAAAACCCTAATTGGACAAGAATATGCCTAGGGAGGACGAAAATGACCTAATTGATCATCCAATGACACAAACACACCTATTGGATGCACAAGATTGGTTAAAAACACTAATTGGACAAGAATATTCCAAGGGAGGACGAAAATGACCTAAATATTAATTCAATGACACAAACAAACTTATCGGATGCAGAAGATTGGTTAAAAACCCTAATTGGACAAGAATAAGCCTAGGGAGGACGAAAATGACCTAATTGATCATCCAATGACACAAACACACCTATTGGATGCACAAGATTGGTTAAAAACCCTAATTGGACAAGAATAAGCCTAGGGAGGACGAAAATGACCTAATTGATCATCCAATGACACAAACACACCTATTGGATGCACAAGATTGGTTAAAAACCCTAATTGGACAAGAATATGCCTAGGGAGGACGAAAATGACCTAATTGATCATCCAATGACACAAACAAACATATTGGATGAACAAGATTGGTTAAAAACCCTAATTGGACAAGAATAAGCCTAGGGAGGACGAAAATGACCTAATTGATCATCCAATGACACAAACACACCTATTGGATGCACAAGATTAGTTAAAAACCCTAATTGGACAAGAATATGCCTAGGGAGGACGAAAATGACCTAAATATTAATTCAATGACACAAACCAAGTTATTGGATGCACAAGATTGGTTAAAAACCCTAATTGGACAAGAATAAGCCTAGGGAGGACAAAAATGACCTAATTGATCATCCAATGACACAAACACACCTATTGGATGCACAAGATTGGTTAAAAACCCTAATTGGACAAGAATATGCTTAGGAAGGACAAAAATGACCTAATTGATCATCCAATGACACAAACACACCTATTGGATGCACAAGATTGGTTAAAAACCCTAATTGGACAAGAATATGCCTAGGGAGGACGAATATGACCTAAATGATAATCCAATAACACAAATGAACTTATTGGATGCACAAGATTGGTTTAAAACCCTAATTGGACAAGAATAAGCCTAGGGAGAACGATAATGACCTAATTGATCATCCAATGACACAAACACACCTATTGGATGCACAAGATTGGTTAAAAATCCTAATTGGACAAGAATATGCCTAGGGAGGACGAAAATGACCTAAATGTTAATCCAATGACACAAATGAACTTATTGGATGTACAAGATTGGTTAAAAACCCTAATTGGACAAGAATAAGCCTAGGGAGGATGAAAATGACCTAATTGATCATCCAATGACACGAACACACCTATTGGATGCACAAGATTGGTTAAAAACCCTAATTGGACAAGAATAAGCCTAGGGAGGACGAAAATGACCTAATTGATCATCCAATGACACAAACACACCTATTGGATGCACAAGATTGGTTAAAAACCCTAATTGGACAAGAATATGCCTAGGGAGGACGAATATGACCTAAATGTTAATCCAATAACACAAATGAACTTATTGGATGCACAAGATTGGTTAAAAACCTTAATTGGACAAGAATAAGCCTAGGGAGAACGAAAATGACCTAATTGATCATCCAATGACACAAACACACCTATTGGAGGACGAATATGACCTAAATGTTAATCCAATAACACAAATGAACTTATTGGATGCACAAGATTGGTTAAAAACCTTAATTGGACAAGAATAAGCCTAGGGAGAACGAAAATGACCTAATTGATCATCCAATGACACAAACACACCTATTGGATGCACAAGATTTATTAAAAACCCTAATTGGACAAGAAAATGCCTAGGGAGGACGGATATGACCTAAATATTAATCCAAAGACACAAATGAACTTATTGGATGCACAATATTGGTTAAAAACCCTAATTGGACAAGAATAAGCCTAGGGAGGACGAAAATGACCTAATTGATCATCCAATGACACAAACACACCTATTGGATGCACAAGATTGGTTAAAAACCCTAATTGGACAAGAATATGCCTAGGGAGGACGAAAATGACCTAAATATTAAT
>JBBPBR010001797.1:0-24299 GCA_037974775.1 Cicer pinnatifidum
TTGGATGATCAATTAGGTCATTTTCGTCCTCCCTAGGCTTATTCTTGTCCAATTAGGGTTTTTAACCAATCTTGTGCATCCAATAACTTTGTTTGTGTCATTGAATTAATATTTAGGTCATTTTCCTCCTCCCTAGGCATATTCTTGTCCAATTAGGGTTTTTAACCAATCTTCTGCAACCAATAGGTGTGTTTGTGTCATTGGATGATCAATTAGGTCATTTTCGTCCTTCCTAGGCATATTCTTGTCTAATTAGGGTTTTTGACCAATATTGTGCTTCCAATAAGTGTGTTTGTGTCATTGGATAATCAATTAGGTCATTTTCGTCCTTCCTAGGCATATTCTTGTCCAATTAGGGTTTTGAACCAGTCTTGTGCATCCAATAGGTGTGTTTGTGTCTTTGGATGATCAATTAGGTCATTTTCGTCCTCCCTAGGCTTATTCTTGTCCAATTAGGGTTTTTAACCAATCTTGTGCATCCAATAGGTGTGTTTGTGTCATTGGATGATCAATTAGGTCATTTTCGTCCTCCCTAGGCTTATTCTTGTCCAATTAGGGTTTTTAACCAATCTTGTGCATCCAATAACTTTGTTTGTGTCATTGAATTAATATTTAGGTCATTTTCCTCCTCCCTTGGCATATTCTTTTCCAATTAGGGTTTTTAACCAATCTTGTGCATCCAATAGATGTGTTTGTGTCATTGGATGATCAATTAGGTCATTTTCGTCCTCCCTAGGCTTATTCTTGTCCAATTAGGGTTTTTAACCAATCTTGTGCATCCAATAGGTGCGTTTGTGTCATTGGATGATCAATTAGGTCTTTTTCGTCCTCCCTAGGCTTATTATTGTCGAATTAGGGTTTTTAACCAATCTTGTGCATCCAATAAGTTTGTTTGTGTCATTGAATTAATATTTAGGTCATTTTCGTCCTCCCTAGGCATATTCTTGTCCAATTAGGGTTTTTAACCAATCTTGTGCATCCAATACGTGTGTTTGTGTCATTGGATGATCAATTAGGTCATTTTTGTCCTCCCTAGGCTTATTGTTGTCCAATTATGGTTTTTAACCAATCTTGTGCATCCAATAGGTGTGTTTGTGTCATTGGATGATGAATTAGGTCATTTTCGTCCTCCCTAGGCATGTTCTTGACCAACTTGGGTTTTTAACCAATCTTGTGCATCCAATAGGTGTGTTTGTGTCATTGGATGATCAATTAGGTCATTTTCGTCCTCCCTAGGCTTATTCTTGTCCAATTAAGGTTTTTAACCAATCTTGTGCATCCAATAAGTTTGTTTGTGTCATTGAATTAATATTTAGGTCATTTTCGTCCTCCCTAGGCATATTCTTGTCCAATTAGGGTTTTTAACCAATCTTGTGCATCCAATAGGTGTGTTTGTGTCATTGGATGATCAATTAGGTCATTTTCGTCCTCCCTAGGCTTATTCTTGTCCAATTAGGGTTTTTAACCAATCTTGTGCATCCAATAAGTTCATTTGTGTGATTGGATTAACATTTAGGTCATATCCGTCCTCCCTAGGCATATTCTTGTCCAATTAGGGTTTTTAACCAATTTTGTGCATCCAGTAAGTTCATTTGTGTTATTGGATTAACATTTAGGTCATATTCGTCCTCCCTAGGCATATTCTTGTCCAATTAGGGTTTTTAACCAATCTTGTGCATCCAATAGGTGTGTTTGTGTCATTGGATGATCAATTAGGTCATTTTTGTCCTTCCTAAGCATATTCTTGTCCAATTAGGGTTTTTAACCAATCTTGTGCATCCAATAGGTGTGTTTGTGTCATTGGATGATCAATTAGGTCATTTTCGTCCTCCCTAGGCTTATTCTTGTCCAATTAGGGTTTTTAACCAATCTTGTGCATCCAATAACTTTGTTTGTGTCATTGAATTAATATTTAGGTCATTTTCGTCCTCCATAGGCATATTCTTGTCCAATTATGGTTTTTAACCAATCTTGTGCATCCAATATGTGTGTTTGTGTCATTGGATGATCAATTAGGTCATTTTCGTCCTCCCTAGGCTTATTCTTGTCCAATTAGGGTTTTTAACCAATCTTGTGCATCCAATAAAGTTCATTTGTGTCATTGGATTAACATTTAGGTCATTTTCGTCCTCCCTAGGAATATTCTTGTCCAATTAGGTTTTTTAACCAATCTTGTGCATCCAATAGGTGTGTTTGTGTCATTGGATGATCAATTAGGTCATTTTCGTCCTCCCTAGGCTTATTCTTGTCCAATTAGGGTTTTTAACCAATCTTGTGCATCCAATAAGTTCATTTGAGTCATTGGATTAACATTTAGGTCATTTTCGTCCTCCCTAGGCATATTCTTGTTTAATTAGGTTTTTTAACCAATCTTGTGCATCCAATAGGTGTGTTTGTGTCATTGGATGATCAATTAGGTCATTTTCGTCCTCCCTAGGCTTATTCTTGTCCAATTAGGTTTTTTAACCAATCTTGTGCATCCAATAAGTTCATTTGTGTCATTGGATGATCAATTAGGTCATTTTCGTCCTCTCTAGGCATATTCTTGTCCAACAAGGGTTTTTAACCAATCTTGTGCATCCAATAGGTGTGTTTGTGTCATTGGATGATCAATTAGGTCATTTTCGTCCTCCCTAGGCTTATTCTTGTCCAATTAGGGTTTTTAACCAATCTTGTGCATCCAATAAGTTCATTTGTGTAATTGGATTAACATTTAGGTCATTTTCGCCCTCCCTTGGCATATTCTTGTCCAATTAGGGTTTTTAACCAATCTTGTGCATCCAATAAGTTCATTTGTGTCATTGGATGATCAATTAGGTCATTTTCGTCCTCCCTAGGCATATTCTTGTCCAACTAGGGTTTTTAACCAATCTTGTGCATCCAATAGGTCTGTTTGTGTCATTGGATGATCAATTAGGTCATTTTCGTCCTCCCTAGGCTTATTCTTGTCCAATTAGGGTTTTTAACCAATCTTGTGCATCCAATAACTTTGTTTGTGTCATTGAATTAATATTTAGGTCATTTTCCTCCTCCCTAGGCATATTCTTGTCCAATTATGGTTTTTAACCAATCTTGTGCATCCAATAAGTTCATTTGTGTCATTGGATGATGAATTAGGTCATTTTCGTCCTCCCTAGGCATATTCTTGTCCAACTAGGGTTTTTAACCAATCTTGTGCATCCAATAGGTGTGTTTGTGTCATTGGATGATCAATTAGGTCATTTTCGTCCTCCCTAGGCTTATTCTTGTCCAATTAGGGTTTTTAACCAATCTTGTGCATCCAATAAGTTCATTTGTGTCATTGGATGATCAATTAGGTCATTTTCGTCCTACCTAGGCTTATTCTTGTCCAATTAGGGTTTTTAACCAATCTTGTGCATCCAATAGGTGTGTTTGTGTCATTGGATGATCAATTAGGTCATTTTCGTCCTTTCTATGCTTATTCTTGTCCAATTAGGGTTTTTAACCAATCTTGTGCATCCAATAAGTTCATTTGTGTCATTGGATGATCAATTGGGTCATTTTCGTCCTCCCTAGGCATATTCTTGTCCAATTAGGGTTTTTAACCAATCTTGTGCATCCAATAGGTGTGTTTTGTCATTGGATGATCAATTAGGTCATTTTCGTCCTCCCTAGGCTTATTCTTGTCCAATTAGGGTTTTTAACCAATCTTGTGCATCCAATAACTTTGTTTGTGTCATTGAATTAATATTTAGGTCATTTTCGTTCTCCCTAGGCATATTCTTGTCCAATTAGGGTTTTTAACCAATCTTCTGCATCCAATAGGTGTGTTTGTGTCATTGGATGATCAATTAGGTCATTTTCGTCCTCCCTAGGCTTATTCTTGTCCAATTAGGGTTTTTAACCAATCTTGTGCATCCAATAACTTTGTTTGTGTCATTGAATTAATATTTAGGTCATTTTCCTCCTCCCTATGCATATTCTTGTCCAATTAGGGTTTTAACCAATCTTGTGCATCTAATAGGTGTGTTTGTGTCATTGGATGATCAATTAGGTCATTTTCGTCCTCCCTAGGCTTATTCTTGTCCAATTAGGGTTTTTAACCAATCTTGTGCATCCAATAAGTTTGTTTATGTATTGAATTAATATTTAGGTCAATTTCGTCCTCCCTAGGCATATTCTTGTCCAATTAGGGTTTTTAACCAATCTTGTGCATCCAATAGGTGTGTTTGTGTCATTGGATGATCAATTAGGTCATTTTCGTCCTCCCTAGGCTTATTCTTGTCCAATTAGGGTTTTTAACCAATCTTGTGCATCCAATAAGTTCATTTGATTCATTGGATGATCAATTAGGTCATTTTCGTCCTTCCTAGGCATATTCTTGTCCAACTAGGGTTTTTAACCAACCTTGTGCATCCAATAGGTGTGTTTGTGTCATTGGATGATCAATTAGGTCATTTTCGTCCTCCCTATGCTTATTCTTGTCCAATTAGGGTTTTTAACCAATCTTGTGCATCCAATAAGTTCATTTGTGTCATTGGATGATCAATTAGGTCATTTTCGTCCTCCCTAGGCTTATTCTTGTCCAATTAGGGTTTTTAACCAATCTTGTGCATCCAATAGGTGTGTTTGTGTCATTGGATGATCAATTAGGTCATTTTCGTCTTCCCTAGGCTTATTCTTGTCCAATTAGGGTTTTTAACCAATCTTGTGCAGCCAATAAGTTTGTTTGTGTCATTGAATTGATATTTAGGTCATTTTTGTCCTCCCTAGGCATATTCTTGTCCAATTTGGGTTTTTAACCAATCTTGTGCATCCAATAGGTTCATTTGTGTCATTAGATTAACATTTAGGTCATTTTCGTCCTCCCTAGGCATATTCTTGTCCAATTTGGGTTTTTAACCAATCTTGTGCATCCAATAGGTGTGTTTGTGTCATTGGATGATCAATTAGGTTATTTTCGTCCTCCTTAGGCTTATTCTTGTCCAATTAGGGTTTTTAACCAATCTTTTGCATCCAATAAGTTGAGTTGTATCATTGGATTAACATTTAGGTCATTTTCGTCCTCCCTAGGCTTATTCTTGTCCAATTAGGAGTTTTAACCAATCTTGTGCTTCCAATAAGTTTGTTTGTGTCATTGAATTAATATTTAGGTCATTTTCGTCCTCCCTAGGCATATTCTTGTCCAATTACGGTTTTTAACCAATCTTGTGCATCCAATAAGTTCATTTGTGTCATTGGATTAACTTTTAGGTCATTTTCGTCCTCCCTAGGCTTATTCTTGTCCAATTAGAGTTTTTAACCAATCTTGGGCATCCAATAAGTTTGTTTATGTCATTGAATTAATATTTCGGTCATTGTCGTCGTCCCTAGGTATATTCTTGTCCAATTAGGGTTTTTAACCAATCTTGTGCATCCAATAGGTGTGTTTGTGTTATTGGTTGATCAATTAGGTCATTTTCGTCCTCCCTAGGCTTATTCTTGTCCAATTAGGGTTTTTAACCAATCTTGTGCATCCAATAAGTTCATTTGTGTCATTGAATGATCAATTAGGTCATTTTCGTCCTCCCTAGGCATATTCATGTCCAACTACGGTTTTTAACCGATCTTGTGCATCCAATACGTGTGTTTGTGTCATTGGATGATCAATTAGGTCATATTCGTCCTCCCTAGGCTTATTCTTGTCCAATTAGGGTTTTTAACCAATCTTGTGCGTCCAATAGGTGAGTTTGTGTCATTGGATGATCAATTAGGTCATTTTCGTCCTCCCTAGGCTTATTCTTGTCCAATTAGGGTTTTTAACCAATCTTGTGCATCCAATAGGTGTGTTTGTGTCATTGGATGATCAATTAGGTCATTTTCGTCCTCCCTAGGCTTATTCTTGTCCAATTAGGGTTTTTAACCAATCTTGTGCATCCAATAAGTTCATTTGTGTCATTGGATGATCAATTAGGTCATTTTCGTCCTCCCTATGCATATTCTTGTCCAACTAGGGTTTTAAACCAATCTAGTGCATCCAATAGGTGTGTTTGTGTCATTGGATGATCAATTAGGTCATTTTCGTCCTCCCTAGGCTTATTCTTGTCCAATTAGGGTTTTTAACCAATCTTGTGCATCCAATAGGTGTGTTTGTGTCATTGGATGATCAATTAGGTCATTTTCGTCCTCCCTAGGCTTATTATTGTCGAATTAGGGTTTTTAACCAATCTTGTGCATCCAATAAGTTTGTTTGTGTCATTGAATTAATATTTAGGTCATTTTCGTCCTCCCTAGGCATATTCTTGTCCAATTAGGGTTTTTAACCAATCTTGTGCATCCAATAGGTGTGTTTGTGTCATTGGATGATCAATTAGGTCATTTTCGTCCTCCCTAGGCTTATTCTTTTCCAATTAGGGTTTTTAACCAATCTTGTGCATCCAATAACTTTGTTTGTGTCATTGAATTAATATTTAGGTCATTTTCCTCCTCCCTAGGCATATTCTTGTCCAATTAGGGTTTTTAACAAATCTTGTGCATCCAATTGGTATGTTTGTGTCATTCGATGATCAATTAGGTCATTTTCGTCCTCCCTAGGCTTATTCTTGTCCAATTAGGGTTTTTCACCAATCTTGTGCATCCAATAAGTTCATTTGTGTCATTGGGTTAACATTTAGGTCATTTTCGTCCTTCCTAGGCATATTCTTGTCTAATTAGGGTTTTTAACCAATCTTGTGCATCCAATAAGTGTGTTTGTGTCATTGGATGATCAATTAGGTTATTTTCGTCCTTCCTAGGCATATTCTTGTCCAATTAGGGTTTTGAACCAGTCTTGTGCATCCAATAGGTGTGTTTGTGTCTTTGGATGATCAATTAGGTCATTTTCGTCCTCCCAAGGCTTATTCTTGTCCAATTAGGGTTTTTAACCAATCTTGTGCATCCCATAGGTGTGTTTGTGTCATTGGATGATCAATTAGGTCATTTTCGTCCTCCCTAGGCTTATTCTTGTCCAATTAGGGTTTTTAACCAATCTTGTGCATCCAATAAGTGTGTTTGTGTCATTGGATGATCAATTAGGTCATTTTTGTCCTCCCTAGGCTTATTCTTGTCCAATTAGGGTTTTTAACCAATCTTGTGCATCCAATAGGTGTGTTTGTGTCATTGGATGATCAATTAGGTCATTTTCGTCCTCCCTAGGCTTATTATTGTCGAATTAGGGTTTTTAACCAATCTTGTGCATCCAATAAGTTTGGTTGTGTCATTGAATTAATATTTAGGTCATTTTCGTCCTCCCTAGGCATATTCTTGTCCAATTAGGGTTTTTAACCAATCTTGTGCATCCAATAGGTGTGTTTGTGTCATTGGATGATCAATTAGGTCATCTACGTCCTCCCTAGGCTTATTCTTGTCCAATTAGGGTTTTTAACCAATCTTGTGCATCCAATAGGTGTGTTTGTGTCATTGGATGATCAATTAGGTCATTTTCGTCCTCCCTAGGCATATTCTTGTCCAATTAGGGTTTTTAACCAATCTTGTGCATCCAATAGGTGTGTTTGTGTCATTGGATGATCTATTAGGTCATTTTCGTCCTCCCTAGGCATATTCTTGTCCAATTAGGGTTTTTTAATCAATGTTGTGCATCCAATAAGTTGAGTTGTGTCATTGGATTAACATTTAGGTCATTTTCGTCCTCCCTAGGCTTATTCTTGCCCAATTAGGGTTTTTAACCAATCTTGTGCATCCAATAGGTGTGTTTGTGTCATTGGATGATCAATTAGGTCATTTTCGTCCTCCCTAGGCATATTCTTGTCCAATTAGGGTTTTTAACCAATCTTGTGCAACCAATAGGAGTGTTTGTGTCATTGGATGATCAATTAGGTCATTTTCGTCCTCCCTAGGCATATTCTTGTCCAATTAGGGTTTTTAACCAATCTTGTGCATCCAATAGGTGTGTTTGTGTCATTGGATGATCAATTAGGTCATTTTCGTCCTCCCTAGGCTTATTCTTGTCCAATTAGGGTTTTTAACCAATCTTGTGCATCCAATAACTTTGTTTGTGTCATTGAATTAATATTTAGGTCATTTTCCTCCTCCCTAGGCATATTCTTGTCCAATTAGGGTTTTTAACCAATCTTGTGCATCCAATTGGTATGTTTGTGTCATTCGATGATCAATTAGGTCATTTTCGTCCTCCCTAGGCTTATTCTTGTCCAATTAGGGTTTTTAACCAATCTTGTGCATCCAATAAGTTCATTTGTGTCATTGGGTTAACATTTAGGTCATTTTCGTCCTTCCTAGGCATATTCTTGTCTAATTAGGGTTTTTAACCAATCTTGTGCTTCCAATAAGTGTGTTTGTGTCATTGGATGATCAATTAGGTTATTTTCGTCCTTCCTAGGCATATTCTTGTCCAATTAGGGTTTTGAACCAGTCTTGTGCATCCAATAGGTGTGTTTGTGTCTTTGGATGATCAATTAGGTCATTTTCGTCCTCCCAAGGCTTATTCTTGTCCAATTAGGGTTTTTAACCAATCTTGTGCATCCAATAAGTTCATTTGTGTAATTGGATTAACATTTAGGTCATTTTCGCCCTCCCTAGGCATATTCTTGTCCAATTAAGGTTTTTAACCAATCTTGTGCATCCAATAGGTGTGTTTGTGAGATTGGATGATCAATTAGGTCATTTTCGTCCTCCCTATGCTTATTCTTGTCCAATTAGGGTTTTTAACCAATCTTGTGCATCCAATAAGTTCATTTGTGTCATTGGATGATCAATTAGGTCATTTTCGTCCTCCCTAGGCATATTCTTGTCCAACTAGGGTTTTTAACCAATCTTGTGCATCCAATAGGTGTGTTTGTGTCATTTGATGATCAATTAGGTCATATTCGTCCTCCTTCGGCTTATTCTTGTCCAATTAGTGTTTTTAACCAATCTTGTGCATCCAATAGGTGTGTTTGTGTCATTGGATGATCAATTAGGTCATTTTCGTCCTCCCTAGGCTTATTCTTGTCCAATTAGGGTTTTTAACCAAACTAGTGCATCCAATAGGTGTGTTTGTGTCAATTGATGATCAATTAGGTCATTTTCGTCCTCCCTAGGCTTATTCTTGTCCAATTAGGGTTTTTAACCAAACAAGTGCATCCAATAGGTGTGTTTGTGTCATTGGATGATCAATTAGGTCATTTTCGTCCTCCCTATGCTTATTCTTGTCCAATTAGGGTTTTTAACCAATCTTGTGCATCCAATAAGTTCATTTGTGTCATTGGATGATCAATTAGGTCATTTTCGTCCTCCCTAGGCATATTCTTGTCCAACTAGGGTTTTTAACCAATCTTGTGCATCCAATAGGTGTGTTTGTGTCATTGAATTATCAATTAGGTCATTTTCGTCCTCCCTAGGCTTATTCTTGTCCAATTAGGGTTTTTAACGAATCTTGTGCATCCAATAAGTTCATTTGTGTAATTGGATTAACATTTAGGTCATTTTCGCCCTCCCTTGGCATATTCTTGTCCAATTAGGGTTTTTAACCAATCTTGTGCATCCAATAGGTGTGTTTGTGTCATTGGATGATCAATTAGGTCATTTTCGTCCTCCCTATGCTTATTCTTGTCCAATTAGGGTTTTTAACCAATCTTGTGCATCCAATAAGTTCATTTGTGTCATTGGGTTAACATTTAGGTCATTTTCGTCCTTCCTAGGCATATTCTTGTCTAATTAGGGTTTTTAACCAATCTTGTGCTTCCAATAAGTGTGTTTGTGTCATTGGATGATCAATTAGGTCATTTTCCTCCTCCCTAGGCATATTCTTGTCCAACTAGGGTTTTTAACCAAACTTGTGCATCCAATAGGTGTGTTTGTGTCATTGGATGATCAATTAGGTCATTTTCGTCCTCCCTAGGCTTATTCTTGTCCAATTAGGGTTTTTAACCAAACTTGTGCATCCAATAGATGTGTTTGTGTCATTGGATGATCAATTAGGTCATTTTCGTCCTCCCTAGGCTTATTCTTGTCCAATTAGGGTTTTTAACCAATCTTGTGCATCCAATAAGTTCATTTGTGTCATTGGGTTAACATTTAGGTCATTTTCGTCCTTCCTAGGCATATTCTTGTCTAATTAGGGTTTTTAACCAATCTTGTGCTTCCAATAAGTGTGTTTGTGTCATTGGATGATCAATTAGGTCATTTTCGTCCTTCCTAGGCATATTCTTGTCCAATTATGGTTTTGAACCAGTCTTGTGCATCTAATAGGTGTGTTTGTGTCTTTGGATGATCAATTAGGTCATTTTCGTCTTCCCAAGGCTTATTCTTGTCCAATTAGGGTTTTTAACCAATCTTGTGCATCCAATAACTTTGTTTATGTCATTGAATTAATATTTAGGTCATTTTCCTCCTCCCTAGGCATATTCTTGTCCAATTAGGATTTTTAACCAATCTTGTGCATCCAATAGTTGTGTTTGTGTCATTGGATGATCAATTAGGTCATTTTCGTCCTCCCTAGGCTTATTCTTGTCCAATTAGGGTTTTTAACCAATCTTGTGCTTCCAATAAGTGTGTTTGTGTCATTGGATGATCAATTAGGTCATTTTCCTCCTCCCTAGGCATATTCTTGCCTAATTAGGGTTTTTACACATTCTTTTGCATCCAATAGGTGTGTTTGTGTCATTGGATGATCAATTAGGTCATTTTCGTCCTCCCTAGGCTTATTCTTGTCCAATTAGGGTTTTTAACCAATCTTCTGCATCCAATAGGTGTGTTTGTGTCATTGGATGATCAATTAGGTCATTTTCGTCCTCCCTAGGCTTATTCTTGTCCAATTAGGGTTTTTAACCAATCTTGTGCATCCAATAACTTTGTTTGTGTCATTGAATTAATATTTAGGTCATTTTCCTCCTCCCTAGGCATATTCTTGTCCAATTAGGGTTTTTAACCAATCTTCTGCATCCAATAGGTGTGTTTGTGTGATTGGATGATCAATTAGGTCATTTTCGTCCTTCCTAGGCATATTCTTGTCTAATTAGGGTTTTTAACCAATATTGTGCTTCCAATAAGTGTGTTTGTGTCATTGGATAATCAATTAGGTCATTTTCGTCCTTCCTAGGCATATTCTTGTCCAATTAGGGTTTTGAACCAGTCTTGTGCATCCAATAGGTGTGTTTGTGTCTTTGGATGATCAATTAGGTCTTTTTCGTCCTCCCTAGGCTTATTCTTGTCCAATTAAGGTTTTTAACCAATCTTGTGCATCCAATAGGTGTGTTTGTGTCATTGGATGATCAATTAGGTCATTTTCGTCCTCCCTAGGCTTATTCTTGCCCAATTAGGGTTTTTAACCAATCTTGTGCATCCAATAGGTGTGTTTGTGTCATTGGATGATCAATTAGGTCATTTTCGTCCTCCCTATGCTTATTCTTGTCCAATTAGGGTTTTTTAACCAATCTTGTGCATCCAATAAGTGTGTTTGTGTCATTGGATGATCAATTAGGTCATTTTCGTCCTCCTTAGGCTTATTCTTGTCCAATTAGGGTTTTTAACCAATCTTGTGCATCCAATAAGTTCATTTGTGTAATTGGATT
The DNA here is from genome assembly GCA_037974775.1 of Cicer pinnatifidum. NCBI lineage: Eukaryota > Viridiplantae > Streptophyta > Magnoliopsida > Fabales > Fabaceae > Cicer > Cicer pinnatifidum. Next base: position 11,508 of record JBBPBR010001797.1, read on the forward strand.
AACATTTAGGTCATTTTCGCCCTCCCTTGGCATATTCTTGTCCAATTAGGGTTTTTAACCAATCTTGTGCATCCAATAGGTGTGTTTGTGTCATTGGATGATCAATTAGGTCATTTTCGTCCTCCCTAGGCTTATTCTTGCCCAATTAGGGTTTTTAACCAATCTTGTGCATCCAATAGGTGTGTTTGTGTCATTGGATGATCAATTAGGTCATTTTCGTCCTGCCTAGGCTTATTCTTGTCCAATTAGGATTTTTAACCAATCTTGTGCATCTAATAGGTGTGTTTGTGTCATTGGATGATCGATTAGGTAATTTTCGTCCTCCCAAGGCATATTCTTGTCCAATTAGGGTTTTTAACCAATCTTGTGCATCCAATAGGTGTGTTTGTGTCATTGGATGATCAATTAGGTAATTTTCGTCCTCCCTAGGCATATTCTTGTCCAATTAGGGTTTTTAACCAATCTTGTGCATCCAATAGGTGTGTTTGTGTCATTGGTTGATCAATTAGGTCATTTTCGTCCTCCCTAGGCTTATTCTTGCCCAATTAGGGTTTTTAACCAATCTTGTGCATCCAATAAGTTGGGTTGTGTCATTGGATTAACATTTAGGTCATTTTTGTCCTCCCTAGGCTTATTCTTGTCCAATTAGGGTTTTTAACCAATCTTGTGCATCCAATAGGTGTGTTTGTGTCATTGGATGATCAATTAGGTCATTTTCGTCCTCCCTAGGCTTATTCTTGTCCAATTAGAGTATTTAACCAATCTTGTGCTTCCAATAACTTTGTTTGTGACGTTGAATTAATATTTAGGTCATTTTCGTCCTCCCTAGGCATATTCTTGTCCAATTAGGGTTTTTAACCAATCTTTTGCATCCAATAGGTGTGTTTGTGTCATTGGATGATCAATTAGGTCATTTTCGTCCTCCCTAGGCTTATTCTTGTCCAATTAGGGTTTTTAACCAATCTTGTGCATCCAATAAGTTCATTTGTGTCATTGGATTAACATTTAGGTCATTTTTGTCCTCCCTAGACATATTCTTGTCCAATTAGGGTTTTTAACCAATCTTGTGCAACCAATAGGTGTGTTTGTGTCATTGGATGATCAATTAGGTCATTTTCGTCCTTCCTATGCTTATTCTTGTCCAATTAGGGTTTTAACCATTCTTGTGCATCCAATAAGTTCATTTGTGTCATTGGATGATCAATTAGGTCATTTTTGTCCTCCCTAGGCATATTCTTGTCCAATTAGGGTTTTTAACCTATCTTGTGCATCCCATAGGTGTGTTTGTGTCATTGGATGATCAATTAGGTCATTTTCGTCCTCCCTAGGCTTATTCTTGTCCAATTAGGGTATTTAACCAATCTTGTGCATCCAATAAGTTGAGTTGTGTCATTGGATTAACATTTAGGTCATTTTCATTCTCCCTAGGATTATTCTTGTCCAATTAGGGTTTTTAACCAATCTTGTGCATCCAATAAGTTTGTTTGTGTCATTGAATTAATATTTAGGTCATTTTCGTCCTCCCTAGGCATCATCTTGTCCCATTAGGGTTTTTAACCAATCTTTTGCATCCAATAGGTGTGTTTGTGTCATTGGATGATCAATTAGGTCATTTTCGTCCTCCCTAGGCTTATTCTTGTCCAATTAGGGTTTTTAACCAATCTTGTGCATCCAATAAGTTGAGTTGTGTCATTGGACTAACATTTAGGTCATTTTGGTCCTCCCTAGGCTTATTCTTGTCCAATTAGGGTTTTTAACCAATCTTGTGCATCCAATAGGTGTGTTTGTGTCATTGGATGATCAATTAGGTCATTTTCGTCCTCCCTAGGCTTATTCTTGTCCAATTAGGGTTTTTAACCAATCTTGTGCATCCAATAGGTGTGTTTGTGTCATTGGATGATCAATTAGGTCATTTTCGTCCTCCCTAGGCTTATTCTTGTCCAATTAGGGTTTTTAACCAATCTTGTGCATCCAATAAGTTTGTTTGTGTCATTGAACTAAAATTAGGTCATTTTCGTCCTCCCTAGACATATTCTTGTCCAATTAGAGTTTTTAACCAATCTTGTGCATCCAATAGTCGTGTTTGTGTCATTGGATAATCAATTAGGTCATTTTCGTCCTCCCTAGGCTTATTCTTGTCCAATTAGGGTTTTTAACCAATCTTGTGCATCCAATAGGTGTGTTTGTGTCATTGGATGATCAATTAGGTCATTTTCGTCCTCCCTAGGCATATTCTTGTCCAACTAGGGTTTTTAACCAATCTTGTGCATCCAATAAGTTCATTTGTGTCATTGGATGATCAATTAGGTCATTTTCATCCTCCCTAGCCATATTCTTGTCCAACAATGGTTTTTAACCAATCTTGTGCATCCAATAGGTGTGTTTGTGTCATTGGATGATCAATTAGGTCATTTTCGTCCTCCCTAGGCTTATTCTTGTCCAATTAGGGTTTTTAACCAATCTTGTGCATCCAATAGGTGTGTTTGTGTCATTGGATGATCAATTAGGTCATTTTCGTCCTCCCTAGGCTTATTCTTGTCCAATTAGGGTTTTTAACCAATCTTGTGCATCCAATAGGTGTGTTTGTGTCATTGGATGATCAATTAGGTCATTTTCGTCCTCCCTAGGCTTATTCTTGTCCAATTAGGGTTTTTAACCAATCTTGTGCATCCAATAGGTGTGTTTGTGTCATTGGATGATCAATTAGGTCATTTTCGTCCTTTCTATGCTTATTTTTGTCCAATTAGGGTTTTTAAGCAATCTTGTGCATCCAATAAGTTCATTTGTGTCATTGGATGATCAATTAGGTCATTTTCGTCCTCCCTAGGCATATTCTTGTCCAACTAGGGTTTCTAACCAATCTTGTGCTTCCAATAGATGTGTTTGTGTCATTGGATGATCAATTAGGTCATTTTCGTCCTCCCTAGGCTTATTCTTGTCCAATTAGGGTTTTTAACCAATCTTGTGCATCCAATAGGTGTGTTTGTGTCATTGGATGATCAATTAGGTCATTTTCGTCCTCCCTAGGCTTATTCTTGTCCAATTAGGGTTTTTAACCAATCTTGTGCATCCAATAGGTGTGTTTGTGTCATTGGATGATCAATTAGGTCATTTTCGTCCTCCCTAGGCTTATTCTTGTCCAATTAGGATTTTTAACCAATCTTGTGCATCCGATAAGTTTGTTTGTGTCATTGAATTAATATTTAGGTCATTTTCGTCCTCTTTAGGCATATTGTTGTCCAATTAGGGTTTTTAACCAATCTTGTGCATCCAATAGGTGTGTTTGTGTCATTGGATGATCAATTAGGTCATTTTCGTCCTCCCTAGGCTTATTCTTGTCCAATTAGGGTTTTTAACCAATCTTGTGCATCCAATAAGTTGAGTTGTGTCATTGGATTAACATTTAGGTCATTTTCGTTCTCCCTAGGCTTATTCTTGTCCAATTAGGGTTTTTAACCAATCTTGTGCATCCAATAGGTGTGTTTGTGTCATTGGATGATCAATGAGGTCATTTTCGTCCTCCCTAGGCATATTCTTGTCCAATTTGGGTTTTTAACCAATCTTGTGCATCCAATAGGTGTGTTTGTGTCATTGGATGATCAATTAGGTCATTTTCGTCCTCCCTAGGCTTATTCTTGTCCAATTAGGGTTTTTAACCAATCTTGTGCATCCAATAGGTGTGTTTGTGTCATTGGATGATCAATTAGGTCATTTTCGTCCTCCCTAGGCTTATTCTTGTCCAATTAGGGTTTTTAACCAATCTTGTGCATCCAATAAGTTCATTTGTGTCATTGGATTAACATTTAGGTCATTTTCGTCCTCCCTAGGCATATTCTTGTCCAATTAGGGTTTTTAACCAATCTTGTGCATTCAATAGGTGTGTTTGTGTCATTGGATGATCAGTTTAGGTCATTTTCGTTCTCCCTAGGCATATTCTTGTCCAATTAGGGTTTTGAACCAATCTTGTGCATCCAATAGGTGTGTTTGTGTCATTGGATGATCAATTAGGTCATTTTCGTCCTCCCTAGGCTTATTCTTGTCCAATTAGGGTTTTTAACCAATCTTGTGCATCCAATAGGTGTGTTTGTGTCATTGGATGATCAATTAGGTTATTTTGGTCCTCCCTAGGCTTATTCTTGTCCTATTAGGGTTTTTAACCAATCTTGTGCATCCAATAAGTTCATTTGTGTCATTGGATTAACATTTAGGTCATTTTCGTCCTCCCTAGACATATTCTTGTCCAATTAGGGTTTTTAACCAATCTTGTGCAACCAATAGGTGTGTTTGTGTCATTGGATGATCAATTAGGTCATTTTCGTCCTCCCTATGCTTATTCTTGTCCAATTAGGGTTTTAACCATTCTTGTGCATCCAATAAGTTCATTTGTGTCATTGGATGATCAATTAGGTCATTTTCGTCCTCCCTAGGCTTATTCTTGTCCAATTAGGGTTTTTAACCAATCTTGTGCATCCAATACGTTTGTTTGTGTCATTGAATTAATATTTAGGTCATTTTCGTCCTCCCTAGGCATATTCTTGTCCAATTAGGGTTTTTAACCAATCTTGTGCATCCAATAGGTGTGTTTGTGTCATTGGATGATCAATAAGGTCATTTTCGTCCTCCCTAGGCTTATTCTTGTCCAATTAGGCTTTTTAACCAATCTTGTGCATCCAATAGGTGTGTTTGTGTCATTGGATGATCAATTAGGTCATTTTCGTCCTCCCTAGGCTTATTCTTGTCCAATTAGGGTTTTTAACCAATCTTGTGCATCCAATAGGTGTGTTTGTGTCATTGGATGATCAATTAGGTCATTTTCGTCCTCCCTAAGCTTATTCTTGTCCAATTAGGGTTTTTAACTAATCTTGTGCATCCAATACGTTCATTTGTGTCATTGGATGATCAATTAGGTCATTTTCGTCCTCCCTAGGCATATTCTTGTGCAATTAGGGTTTTAAACCAATCTTGTGCATCCAATAGGTGTGTTTGTGTCATTGGATGATCAATTAGGTCATTTTCGTCCTCCCTAGGCTTATTCTTGTCCAATTAGGGTTTTTAACCGATCATGTGCATCCAATAGGTGTGTTTGTGTCATTGGATGATCAATTAGGTCATTTACGTCCTCCCTAGGCTTATTCTTGTCCAATTAGGGTTTTTAACCAATCTTGTGCATCCAATAACTTTGTGTGTGTCATTTAATTAATATTTAGGTCATTTTCGTCCTCCCTAGGCATATTCTTGTCCAATTAGGGTTTTTAACCAATCTTGTGCATCCAATAGGTGTGTTTGTGTCATTGGATGATCAATTAGGTCATTTTCGTCCTCCCTAGGCTTATTCTTGTCCAATTAGGGTTTTTAACCAATCTTGTGCATCCAATAGGTGTGTTTGTGTCATTGGATGATCAATTAGGTCATTTTCGTCCTCCCTAGGCTTATTATTGGCCAATTAGGGTTTTTAACCAATCTTGTGCATGCAATAAGTTCATTTGTGTCATTGGATGATCAATTAGGTCCTTTTCGTCCTCCTTAGGCATATTCTTGTCCATCTAGGGTTTTAAACCAATCTTGTGCATCCAATAGGTGTGTTTGTGTCATTGGATGATCAATTAGGTTATTTTCGTCCTCCCTAGGCTTATTCTTGTCCAATTAGGGTTTTTAACCAATCTTGTGCATCCAATAGGTGTGTTTGTGTCATTGGATGATCAATTAGGTCATTTTCGTCCTCCCTAGGCTTATTCTTGTCCAATTACGGTTTTTAACCAATCTTGTGCATCCAATAGGTGTGTTTGTGTCATTGGATGATCAATTAGGACATTTTCGTCCTCCCTAGACATATTCTTGTCCAATTAGGGTTTTTAACCAATCTTGTGCATCCAATAGGTGTGTTTGTGTCATTGGATGATCAATTAGGTCATTTACGTCCTCCCTAGGCATATTCTTGTCCAATTAGGGTTTTTAACCAATTTTGTGCATCTAATAGGTGTGTTTGTGTCATTGGATGATCAATTAGGTCATTTTCGTCCTCCCTAGGCTTATTCTTGTCCAATTAGGGTTTTTAACCAATCTTGTGCATCCGATAGGTTTGTTTGTGTCATTGAATTAATACTTAGGTCATTTTCGTCCTCCCTAGGCATATTCTTGTCCAATTAGGGTTTTTAACCAATCTTGTGCATCCAATAGGTGTGTTTGTGTCATTGGATGATCAATTAGGTCATTTTCGTCCTCCCTAGGCTTATTCTTGTCCAATTAGGGTTTTTAACCAATCTTGTGCATCCAATAGGTGTGTTTGTGTCATTGGATGATCAATTAGGTCATTTTCGTCCTCCCTATGCTTGTTCTTGTCCAATTAGGGTTTTTAACCAATCTTGTGCATCCAATAGGTGTGTTTGTGTCATTGGATGATCAATTAGGTCATTTTCGTCCTCCCTAGGCATATTCTTGTCCAATTAGGGTTTTTAACCAATCTTGTGCATCCAATAGGTGTGTTTGTGTCATTGGATGATCAATTAGGTTATTTTCGTCCTCCCTAGGCTTATTCTTGTCCAATTAAGGTTTTTAACTAATCTTGTGCATCCAATAAGTTCATTTGTGTCATTGGATGATCAATTAGGTCATTTTCGTCATCCCTAGGCATATTCTTGTCCAATTAGGGTTTTTAACCAATCTTGTGCATCCAATAGGTGTGTTTGTGTCATTGGATGATCAATTAGGTCATTTTCGTCCTCCCTAGGCTTATTCTTGCCCAATTAGGGTTTTTAACCAATCTTGTGCATCCAATAAGTTCATTTGTGTTATTGGATTAACATTTAGGTCATATTCGTCCTCCCTAGGCTTATTCTTGTCCAATTAGGGTTTTTAACCAATCTTGTGCATCCAATAAGTTCATTTGTGTCATTGGATGATCAATTAGGTCATTTTCGTCCTCCCTAGGCATATTCTTGTCCAACGAGGGTTTTTAACCAATCTTGTGCATCCAATAGGTGTGTTAGTGTTATTGGATGATCAATTAGGTCATTTTCGTCCTCCCTAGGCTTATTCTTGTCCAATTAGGGTTTTTAACCAATCTTGTGCATCCAATAGGTGTGTTTGTGTCATTGGATGATCAATTAGGTCATTTTCGTCCTCCCTAGGCTTATTCTTGTCCAATTAGGGTTTTTAACAAATCTTGTGCATCCAATAAGTTCATTTGTGTCATTGGATGATCAATTAGATCATTTTCGTCCTCTCTAGGCATATTCTTGTCCAACTAGGGTTTTTAACCAATCTTGTGCATCCAATAAGTTCATTTGTGTCATTGGATGATCAATTAGGTCATTTTCGTCCTCGCTAGGCATATTCTTGTCCAACGAGGGTTTTTAACCAATCTTGTGCATCCAATAGGTGTGTTAGTGTTATTGGATGATCAATTAGGTCATTTTCGTCCTCCCTAGGCTTATTCTTGTCCAATTAGGGTTTTTAACCAATCTTGTGCATCCAATAGGTGTGTTTGTGTCATTGGATGATCAATTAGGTCATTTTCGTCCTCCCTAGGCTTATTCTTGTCCAATTAGGGTTTTTAACCAATCTTGTGCATCCAATAGGTGTGTTTATGTCATTGGATGATCAATTAGGTTATTTTCGTCCTCCCTAGGCTTATTCTTGTCCAATTAGGGTTTTTAACCAATCTTGTGCATCCAATAAGTTGAGTTGTGTCATTGGATTAAAATTTAGGTCATTTTCGTCCTCCCAAGGCATATTCTTGTCCAATTAGCGTTTTTAACCAATCTTGTGCATCCAATAGGTGTGTTTGTGTCATTGGATGTTTAATTAGGTCATTTTCGTCCTCCCTAGGCTTATTCTTGTCCAATTAGGGTTTTTAACAAATCTTGTGCTTCCAATAAGTTCATTTGTGTCATTGGATGATCAATTAGGTCATTTTTGTCCTCCCTAAGCATATTCTTGTCCAACTAGGGTTTTTAACCAATCTTGTGCATCCAATAAGTTCATTTGTGTCATTGGATGATCAATTAGGTCATTTTCGTCCTCCCTAGGCATATTCTTGTCCAACTAGGGTTTTTAACCAATCTTGTGCATCCAATAGGTGTGTTTGTGTCATTGGATGATCAATTAGGTCATTTTCGTCCTCCCTAGGCTTATTCTTGTCCAATTAGGGTTTTTAACCAATCTTGTGCATCCAATAGGTGTGTTTGTGTCATTGGATGATCAATTAGGTCATTTTCGTCCTCCCAAGGCTTATTCTTGTCCAATTAGAGTTTTTAACCAATCTTGTGCATCCAATAGGTGTGTTTGTGTCATTGGATGATCAATTAGGTCATTTTCGTCCTCCCTAGGCTTATTCTTGTCCAATTAGGGTTTTTAACCAATCTTGTGCATCCAATAGGTGTGTTTGTGTCATTGGATGTTCAATTAGGTCATTTTCGTCCTCCCTAGGCTTATTCTTGTACAATTAGGGTTTTTAACCAATCTTGTGCATCCAATAAGTTGAGTTGTGTCATTGGATTAACATTTAGGTCATTTTCGTTCTCCCTAGGCTTATTCTTGTCCAATTAGGGTTTTTAACCAATCTTGTGCATCCAATAAGTTCATTTGTGTTATTGGATTAACATTTAGGTCATATTCGTCCTCCCTAGGCATATTCTTGTGCAATTAGGGTTTTTAACCAATCTTGTGCATCCAATAGGTGTGTTTGTGTCATTGGATGATCAATTAGGTCATTTTCGTCCTCCCTAGGCTTATTCTTGTCCAATTAGGGTTTTTAACCAATCTTGTGCATCCAATAGGTGTGTTTGTGTCATTGGATGATCAATTAGGTCATTTTCGTCCTCCCTAGGCTTATTCTTGCCCAATTAGGGTTTTTAACCAATCTTGTGCATCCAATAGGTGTGTTTGTGTCATTGAATGATCAATTAGGTCATTTTCGTCCTCCCTAGGCATATTCTTGTCCAATTAGGGTTTTTAACCAATCTTGTGCATCCAATAGGTGTGTTTGTGTCATTGGATGATCAATTAGTTCATTTTCGTCCTCCCTAGGCATATTCTTGTCCAATAAGGGTTTTTTTAACGAATCTTGTGAATCCAATAGGTGTGTTTGTGTCATTGGATGATCAATTAGGTCATTTTCGTCCTCCCTAGGCTTATTCTTGTCCAATTAGGGTTTTTAACCAATCTTGTGCATCCAATAGGTGTGTTTGTGTCATTGGATGATCAATTAGGTCATTTTCGTCCTCCCTAGGCATATTCTTGTCCAATTAGGGTTTTTAACCAATCTTGTGCATCCAATAGGTCTGTTTGTGTCATTGGATGATCAATTTAGGTCATTTTCGTTCTCCCTAGGCATATTCTTGTGCAATTAGGGTTTTTAACCAATCTTGTGCATCCAATAGGTGTGTTTGTGTCATTGGATGATCAATTAGGTCATTTTCGTCCTCCCTAGGCTTATTCTTGTCCAATTAGGGTTTTTAACCAATCTTGTGCATCCAATAGGTGTGTTTGTGTCATTGGATGATCAATTAGGTCATTTTCGTCCTCCCTAGGCTTATTCTTGTCCAATTAGGGTTTTTAACCAATCTTGTGCATCCAATAACTTTGTTTGTGTCATTGAATTAATATTTAGGTCATTTTCCTCCTCCCTAGGCATATTCTTGTCCAATTATGGTTTTTAACCAATCTTGTGCATCCAATAAGTTAATTTGTGTCATTGGATGATCAATTAGGTCATTTTCGTCCTCCCTAGGCATATTCTTGTCCAACTAGGGTTTTTAACCAATCTTGTGCATCCAATAGGTGTGTTTGTGTCATTGGATGATCAATTAGGTCATTTTCGTCCTCCCTAGGCTTATTCTTGTCCAATTAGGGTTTTTAACCAATCTTGTGCATCCAATAACTTTGTTTGTGTCATTGAATTAATTTTTAGGTCATTTTCCTCCTCCCTAGGCATATTCTTGTCCAATTAGGGTTTTTAACCAATCTTGTGCATCCAATAGGTGTGTTTGTGTCATTGGATGATCAATTAGGTCATTTTCGTCCTCCCTAGGCTTATTCTTGTCCAATTAGGGTTTTTAACCAATCTTGTGCATCCAATAAGTTCATTTCTGTCATTGGATTAACATTTAGGTCATTTTCGTCCTTCCTAGTCATATTCTTGTCCAATTAGGGTTTTTAACCAATCTTGTGCTTCCAATAGGTGTGTTTGTGACATTGGATGATCAATTAGGTCATTTTCGTCCTCCCTAAGCTTATTCTAGTCCAATTAGGGTTTTTAACCAATGTTGTGCATCCAATAGGTGTGTTTGTGTCATTGGATTAACATTTAGGTCATTTTCGTCCTCCCTAGGCTTGTTCTTGTCCAATTAGGGTTTTTAACCAATCTTGTGCATCCAATAGGTGTGTTTGTGTCATTGGATGATCAATTAGGTCATTTTCGTCCTCCCTAGGCTTATTCTTGTCCAATTAGGGTTTTTAACCAATCTTGTGCATCCAATAGGTGTGTTTGTGTCATTGGATGATCAATTAGGTCATTTTCGTCCTCCCTAGGCTTATTCTTGTCGAATTAGGGTTTTTAACCAATCTTGTGCATCCAATAAGTTCATTTGTGTTATTGGATTAACATTTAGGTCATATTCGTTCTCCCTTGGCTTATTCTTGTCCAATTAGGGTTTTTAACCAAACTTTTGCATCCAATAGGTGTGTTTGTGTCATTCGATGATCAATTAGGTCATTTTTGTCCTCCCTAGGCATCTTCTTGTCCAATTAGGGTTTTTAACCAATCTTGTGCATCCAATAGGTGTGTTTGTGTCATTGGATGATCAATTAGGTCATTTTCGTCCTCCCTAGGCTTATTCTTGTCCAATTAGGGTTTTTAACCAATCTTGTGCATCCAATAGGTGTGTTTGTGTCATTGGATGATCAATTAGGTCATTTTCGTCCTCCCTAGGCTTATTCTTGTCCAATTAGGGTTTTTAACCAATCTTGTGCATCCAATAGGTGTGTTTGTGTCATTGGATGATCAATTAGGTCATTTTCGTCCTTTCTATGCTTATTTTTGTCCAATTAGGGTTTTTAAGCAATCTTGTGCATCCAATAAGTTCATTTGTGTCATTGGATGATCAATTAGGTCATTTTCGTCCTCCCTAGGCATATTCTTGTCCAACTAGGGTTTCTAACCAATCTTGTGCTTCCAATAGATGTGTTTGTGTCATTGGATGATCAATTAGGTCATTTTCGTCCTCCCTAGGCTTATTCTTGTCCAATTAGGGTTTTTAACCAATCTTGTGCATCCAATAGGTGTGTTTGTGTCATTGGATGATCAATTAGGTCATTTTCGTCCTCCCTAGGCTTATTCTTGTCCAATTAGGGTTTTTAACCAATCTTGTGCATCCAATAGGTGTGTTTGTGTCATTGGATGATCAATTAGGTCATTTTCGTCCTCCCTAGGCTTATTCTTGCCCAATTAGGATTTTTAACCAATCTTGTGCATCCAATAGGTGTGTTTGTGCCGTTGGATGATCAATTAGGTCATTTTCGTCCTCCCTAGGGTTATTCTTGTCCAATTAGGGTTTTTAACCAATCTTGTGCATCCAATAACTTTGTTTGTGTCATTGAATTAATATTTAGGTCATTTTCCTCCTCCCTAGGCATATTCTTGTCCAATTAGGGTTTTTAACCAATCTTGTGCATCTAATAGGTGTGTTTGTGTCATTGGATGATCAATTAGGTCATTTTCGTCCTCCCTAGGCTTATTCTTGTCCAATTAGGGTTTTTAACCAATCTTGTGCATCCAATAAGTTTGTTTGTGTCATTGAATTAATATTTAGTTCATTTTCGTCCTCCCTAGGCATATTCTTGTCCAATTAGGGTTTTTAACCAAACTTGTGCATCCAATAGATGTGTTTGTGTCATTGGATGATCAATTAGGTCATTTTCGTCCTCCCTAGGCTTATTCTTGTCCAATTAGGGTTTTTAACCAATCTTGTGCTTCCAATAAGTGTGTTTGTGTCATTGGATGATCAATTAGGTCATTTTCCTCCTCCCTAGGCATATTCTTGTCTGATTAGGGTTTTTAACCATTCATGTGCATCCAATAGGTGTGTTTGTGTCATTGGATGATCAATTAGGTCATTTTCGTCCTCCCTAGGCTTATTCTTGTCCAATTAGGGTTTTTAACCAATCTTGTGCATCCAATAAGTTTGTTTGTGTCATTGAATTAATATTTAGTTCATTTTCGTCCTCCCTAGGCATATTCTTGTCCAATTAGGGTTGTTAACCAGTCTTGTGCATCCAATAGGTGTGTTTGTGTCATTGGATGATCAATTAGGTCATTTTCGTCTTCACAAGGCTTATTCTTGTCCAATTAGGGTTTTTAACCAATCTTGTGCATCCAATAAGTTCATTTGTGTCATTGGATTAACATTTAGGTCATTTTCGTCCTCCCTAGGCATATTCTTGTCCAATTAGGGTTTTTAACCAATCTTGTGCTTCCAATAGGTGTGTTTGTGTCATTGGATGATCAATTAGGTCATTTTCGTCCTTCCTAGGCTTATTCTTGTCCAATTAGGGTTTTTAACCAATCTTGTGCATCCAATAAGTTCATTTGTATCATTGGATGATCAATTAGGTCATTTCCGTCCTCCCTAGGCATATTCTTGTCCAACTAGGGTTTTTAACCAATCTTGTGCATCCAATAGGTGTGTTTGTGTCATTGGATGATCAATTAGGTCATTTTCGTCCTCCCTAGGCTTATTCTTGTCCAATTAGGGTTTTTAACCAATCTTGTGCATCCAATAAGTTCATTTGTGT
>JBBPBR010001798.1:7313-79316 GCA_037974775.1 Cicer pinnatifidum
TAGGGTTTGTAACTAATCTTGTGCATCCAATAAGTTCATTTGTGTTATTGGATTAACATTTAGGTCATATTCGTCCTCCCTAGGCATATTCTTGTCCAATTAGGGTTTTTAACCAATCTTGTGCATCCAATAGGTGTGTTTGTGTCATTGGATGATCAATTAGGTAATTTTCGTCCTCCCTAGGCATATTCTTGTCCAACTAAGGTTTTAAACCAATCATGTGCATCCAATAGGTGTGTATGTGTCATTGGATGATCAATTAGGTCATTTTCGTTCTCCCTAGGCTTATTCTTGTCCAATTAGGGTTTTTAACCAATCTTGTGCATCCAATAGGTGTGTTTGTGTCATTGGATGATCAATTAGGTCATTTTCGTCCTCCCTAGGCTTATTCTTGTCCAATTAGGGTTTTTAACCAATCTTGTGCATCCAATAGGTGTGTTTGTGTCATTGGATGATCAATTAGGTCATTTTTCGTCCTCCCTAAGCTTATTCTTGTCCAATTAGGGTTTTTAACCAATCTTATGCATCCAATAGGTGTGTTTGTGTCATTGGATGATCAATTAGGTCATTTTCGTCCTCCCTAGGCTTATTCTTGTCCAATTAGGGTTTTTAACCAATCTTGTGCATCCAATAGGTGTGTTTGTGTCATTGGATGATCAATTAGGTCATTTTCGTCCTCCCTAGGCTTATTCTTGTCCAATTAGGGTTTTTAACCAATCTTGTGCATCCAATAGGTGTGTTTGTGTCATTGGATGATCAATTAGGTCATTTTCGTCCTCCCTAGGCTTATTCTTGGCCAATTAGGGTTTTTAACCAATCTTGTGCCTCAAATAAGTTTGTTTGTGTCATTGAATTAATATTTAGGTCATTTTCGTCCTCCCTAGGCATATTCTTGTCCAATTAGGGTTTTTAACCAATCTTGTGCATCCAATAGGTGTGTTTGTGTCATTGGATGATCAATTAGGTCATTTTCGTCCTCCCTAGGCTTATTCTTGTCCAATTAGGGTTTTTAACCAACCTTGTGCATCCAATACGTTTGTTTGTGTCATTGAATTAATATTTAGGTCATTTTCGTCCTCCCTAGGCATATTCTTGTCCAATTAGGGTTTTTAACCAATCTTGTGCATCCAATAGGTGTGTTTGTGTCATTGGATGATCCATAAGTTCATTTTCGTCCTCCCTATGCATATTCTTGTCCAATTAGGGTTTTTAACCAATCTTGTGCATCCAATAGGTGTGTTTGTGTCCTTGGATGATCAATTAGGCCATTTTCGTCCTCCCTAGGCTTATTCTTGTCCAAATAGGGTTTTTAACCAATCTTGTGCATCCAGTAGGTGCGTTTGTGTCATTGGATGATCAATTAGGTCATTTTCGTCCTCCCTAGGCTTATTCTTGTCCAATTAGGGTTTTTAACCAATCTTGTGCATCCGATAAGTTTGTTTGTGTCATTGAATTAATATTTAGGTCATTTTCGTCCTCCCTAGGCATATTCTTGTCCAATTAGGGTTTTTTACCAATCTTGTGCATCCGACAAGTTTGTTTTTGTCATATAATTAATATTTAGGTCATTTTCGTCCTCCCTAGGCATATTCTTATCCAATTAGGGTTTTTAACCAATCTTGTGCATCCAATAGGTGTGTTTGAGTCATTGGATGATCAATAAGGTCATTTTCGTCCTCCCTAGGCATATTCTTGTCCAATTAGGGTTTTTAACCAATCTTGTGCATTCAATAAGTTCATTTGTGTCATTGGATGATCAATTAGGTCATTTTCGTCCTCCCTAGGCATATTCTTGTCCAACTAGGGTTTTAAACCAATCTTGTGCATCCAATAGGTGTGTTTGTGTCATTGGATGATCAATTAGGTCGTTTTCATCCTCCCAAGGCTTATTCTTGTCCAATTAGGGTTTTTAACCAATCTTGTGCATCCAATAGGTGTGTTTGTGTCATTGGATGATCAATTAGGTCATTTTCGTCCTCCCTAGGCTTATTCTTGTCCAATTAGGGTTTTTAACCAATCTTGTGCATCCAATAGGTGTGTTTGTGTCATTGGATGATCAATTAGGTCATTTTCGTCCTCCCTAGGCTTATTCTTGTCCAATTAGGGTTTTTAACCAATCTTGTGCATCCAATAGGTGTCTTTATGTCATTGGATGATCTATTAGGTCATTTTCGTCCTCCATAGGCTTATTCTTGTCCAATTAGGGTTTTTAACCAATCTTGTGCATCCAATAAGTTTGTTTGTGTCATTGAATTAATATTTAGGTCATTTTCGTCCTCCCTAGGCATCATCTTATCCAATTAGGATTTTTAACCAATCTTTTGCATCCAATAGGTGTGTTTGTGTCATTGGATGATCAATTAGGTCATTTTCGTCCTCCCTAGGCTTATTCTTGTCCAATTAGGGTTTTTAACCAATCTTGTGCATCCAATAACTTTGTTTGTGTCATTAAATAATATTTAGGTCATTTTCGTCCTCCCTAGGCATATTCTTGTCCAATTAGGGTTTTTAACCAATCTTGTGCATCCAATAGGTGTGTTTGTGTCATTGGATGATCAATTAGGTCATTTTCGTCCTCCCTAGGCTTATTCTTGTCCAATTAGGGTTTTTAACCAATCTTGTGCATCCAATAGGTGTGTTTGTGTCATTGGATGATCAATTAGGTCATTTTCGTCCTCCCTAGGCTTATTCTTGTCCAATTAGGGTTTTTAACCAATCTTGTGCATCCAATAGGTGTGTTTGTGTCATTGGATGATCAATTAGGTCATTTTTGTCCTCCCTAGGCTTATTCTTGTCCAATTAGGGTTTTTAACCAATCTTGTGCATCAAATAAGTTCATTTGTGTCATTGGATGATCAATTAGGTCATTTTCGTCCTCCTTAGGCATATTCTTGTCCAACTAGGGTTTTTAACCAATCTTGTGCATCCAATAGGTGTGTTTGTGTCATTGGATGATCAATTAGGTCATTTTCGTCCTCCCTAGGCTTATTCTTGTCCAATTAGGGTTTTTAACCAATCTTGTGCATCCAATAGGTGTGTTTGTGTCATTGGATGATCAATTAGGTCATTTTCGTCCTCCCTAGGCTTATTCTTGCCCAATTAGGGTTTTTAACCAATCTTGTGCATCCAATAAGTTGAGTTGTGTCATTGGATTAGCATTTAGGTCATTTTCGTCCTCCCTAGGCTTATTCTTGTCCAATTAGGATTTTTAACCAATCTTGTGCATCCCATAAGTTCATTTGTGTCATTGGATTAACATTTATGTCATTTTCGTCCTCACTAGGCATATTCTTGTCCAATTAGGGTTTTTAACCAATCTTGTGCATCCAATAGGTGTGTTTGTGTCATTGGAAGATCGATTAGGTCATTTTCGTCCTCCCTAGGCTTATTCTTGTCCAATTAGGGTTTTTAACCAATCTTGTGCATCCAATAGGTGTGTTTGTGTCATTGGATGATCAATTAGGTCATTTTCGTCCTCCCTAGGCTTATTCTTGCCCAATTAGGGTTTTTAACCAATCTTGTGCATCCAATAAGTTGAGTTGTGTCATTGGATTAGCATTTAGGTCATTTTCGTCCTCCCTAGGCTTATTCTTGTCCAATTAGGGTTTTTAACCAATCTTGTGCATCCAATAAGTTCATTTGTGTCATTGGATTAACATTTAGGTCATTTTCGTCCTCCCTAGGCATATTCTTGTCCAATTAGGGTTTTTAACCAATCTTGTGCGTCCAATAGGTGTGTTTGTGTCATTGGATGATCAATTAGTTTATTTTCTTCCTCCCTAGACTTATTCGTGTCCAATTAGGGTTTTTAACTAATCTTGTGCATCCAATAAGTTCATTTGTGTCATTGGATGATCAATTAGGTCATTTTCGTCCTCCCTAGGCTTATTCTTGTCCAATTAGGGTTTTTAACCAATCTTGTGCATCCAATAAGTTCATTTGTGTCATTGGATTAACATTTAGGTCATTTTCGTCCTCCCTAGGCATATTCTTGTCCAATTAGGGTTTTTAACCAATCTTGTGCATCCAATAGGTGTGTTTGTGTCATTGGATGATCAATTAGGTAATTTTCGTCCTCCCTAGGCTTATTCTTGTCCAATTAGGGTTTTTAACCGATCTTGTGCATCCAATAGGTGTGTTTGTGTCATTGGATGATCAATTAGGTCATTTTCGTCCTCCCTATGCATATTCTTGTCCAATTAGGGTTTTTAACCAATCTTGTGCATCCAATAGGTGTGTTTGTGTCATTGGATGATCAATTAGGTCATTTTCGTCCTCCCTAGGCTTATTCTTGTCCAATTAGGGTTTTTAACCAATCTTGTGCATCCAATAGGTGTGTTTGTGTTATTGGATGATCAATAAGGTCATTTTCGTCCTCCCTAGGCATATTCTTGTCCAATTAGGGTTTTTAACCAATCTTGTGCATCCAATAGGTGTGTTTGTGTCATTGGATGATCAATTAGGTCATTTTCGTCCTCCCTAGGCTTATTCTTGTCCAATTAGGGTTGTTATCCAATCTTGTGCATCCAATAGGTGTGTTTGTGTCATTGGATGATCAATTAGGTCATTTTCGTCCTCCCTAGGCTTATTCTTGTCCAATTAGGGTTTTTAACCAATCTTGTGCATCCAATAGGTGTGTTTGTGTCATTGGATGATCAATTAGGTCATTTTCGTCCTCCCTAGGCTTATTCTTGTCCAATTAGGGTTTTTAACCAATCTTGTGCATCCAATAGGTGTGTTTGTGTCATTGGATGATCAATTAGGTCATTTTCGTCCTCCCTAGGCTTATTCTTGTCCAATTAGGGTTTTTAACCAATCTTGTGCATCCAATAGGTGTGTTTGTGTCATTGGATGATCAATTAGGTCATTTTCGTCCTTTCTATGCTTATTTTTGTCCAATTAGGGTTTTTAAGCAATCTTGTGCATCCAATAAGTTCATTTGTGTCATTGGATGATCAATTAGGTCATTTTCGTCCTCCCTAGGCATATTCTTGTCCAACTAGGGTTTCTAACCAATCTTGTGCTTCCAATAGATGTGTTTGTGTCATTGGATGATCAATTAGGTCATTTTCGTCCTCCCTAGGCTTATTCTTGTCCAATTAGGGTTTTTAACCAATCTTGTGCATCCAATAGGTGTGTTTGTGTCATTGGATGATCAATTAGGTCATTTTCGTCCTCCCTAGGCTTATTCTTGTCCAATTAGGGTTTTTAACCAATCTTGTGCATCCAATAGGTGTGTTTGTGTCATTGGATGATCAATTAGGTCATTTTCGTCCTCCCTAGGCTTATTCTTGTCCAATTAGGGTTTTTAACCAATCTTGTGCATCCAATAAGTTCATTTGTGTCATTGGATGATCAATTAGGTCATTTTCGTCCTTCCTAGGCATATTCTTGATCAACTAGGGTTTTAAACCAATCTTGTGCATCCAATAGGTGTGTTTGTGTCATTGGATGATCAATTAGGTCATTTTCGTCCTCCCTAGGCTTATTCTTGTCCAATTAGGGTTTTTAACCAATCTTGTGCATCCAATAGGTGTGTTTGTGTCATTGGATGATCAATTAGGTCATTTTCGTCCTCCCTAGGCTTATTCTTGTCCAATTAGGGTTTTTAACCAATCTTGTGCATCCAATAGGTGTGTTTGTGTCATTGGATGATCAATTAGGTCATTTTCGTCCTCCCTAGGCTTATTCTTGTCCAATTAGGGTTTTTAACCAATCTTGTGCATCCAATAGGTGTGTTTTTGTCATTGGATGATCAATTAGGTCATTTTCTTCCTCCCCAGGCTTATTCTTGTCCAATTAGGGTTTTTAACCAATCTTGTGCATCCAATAGGTGTGTTTGTGTCATTGGATGATCAATTAGGTCATTTTCGTCCTCCCTAGGCTTATTCTTGTCCAATTAGGGTTTTTAACCAATCTTGTGCATGCGATAAGTTTGTTTGTGTCATTGAATTAATATTTAGGTCATTTTCGTCCTCCCTTGGCATATTCTTGTCCAATTAGGGTTTTTTTACCAATCTTGTGCATCCAATAGGTGTGTTTGTGTCATTAGATGATCAATAAGGTCATTTTCGTCCTCCCTAGGCTTATTCTTGTCTAATTAGGGTTTTTAACCAATCTTTTGCATCCAATAGGTGTGTTTGTGTCATTGGATGACCAATTAGGCCATTTTCGTCCTCCCTAGGCTTATTCTTGTCCAATTAGGGTTTTTAACCAATCTTGTGCATCCAATACGTTTGTTTGTGTCATTGAATTAATATTTAGGTCATTTTCGTCCTCCCTAGGCATATTCTTGTCCAATTAGGGTTTTTAACCAATCTTGTGCAACCAATAGGTGTGTTTGTGTCATTGGATAATCAATTAGGTCATTTTCGTCCTCCCTATGCTTATTCTTGTCCAATTAGGGTTTTAACCATTCTTGTGCATCCAATAAGTTCATTTGTGTCATTGGATGATCAATTAGGTCGTTTTCGTCCTCCCTAGGCATATTGTCGTCCAACTAGGGTTTTTAACCAATCTTGTGCATCCAATAGGTGTGTTTGTGTCATTGGATGATCAATTAGGTCATTTTCGTCCTCCTTAGGCTTATTCTTGTCCAATTAGGGTTTTTAACCAATCTTGTGCATCCAATAGATGTGTTTGTGTCATTGGATGATCAATCAGGTCATTTTCGTCCTCCCTAGGCTTATTCTTGTCCAATTAGGGTTTTTAACCAATCTTGTTCATCCAATAACTTTGATTGTGTCATTGAATTAATATTTAGGTCATTTTCATCCTCCCTAGGAATATTCTTGTCCAATTAGGGTTTTTAACCAATCTTGTGCATCCAATAGGTGTGTTTGTGTCATTGGATGATCAATTAGGTCATTTTCGTCCTCCCTAGGCTTATTCTTGTCCAATTAGGGTTTTTAATCAATCTTGTGCATCCAATAAGTTCATTTGTGTCGTTGGATTAACATTAAGGTCATTTTCATCCTCCCTAGGCATATTCTTGTCCAATTAGGGTTTTTGACCAATCTTGTGCTTCCAATAGGTGTGTTTGTGTCATTGGATGATCAATTAGGTCATTTTCGTCCTCCCTAGGCTTATTCTTGTCGAATTAGGGTTTTTAATCAATCTTGTGCATCCAATAACTTTGTTTGTGTCATTGAATTAATATTTAGGTCATTTTCGTCCACCCTAGGCATGTTCTTGTCCAACTAGGGTTTTTAACCAATCTTGTGCATCCAATAGGTGTGTTTGTGTCATTGGATGATCAATTAGGTCATTTTCGTCCTCCCTAGGCTTATTCTTGTCCAATTAGGGTTTTTAACCAATCTTGTGCATCCAATAAGTTGAGTTGTGTCATTGGATTAACATTTAGGTCATTTTTGTTCTCCCTAACCATATTCTTATCCAATTAGGGTTTTTAACCAATCTTGTGCATCCAATAGGTGTGTTTTTGTCATTGAATGATCAATTAGGTCATTTTCGTCCTCCCTAGGCTTATTCTTGTCCAATTAGGGTTTTTAACCAATCTTGTGCATCCAATAGGTGTGTTTGTGTCATTGGATGATCAATTAGGTCATTTTCGTCCTCCCTAGGCTTAATCTTGTCCAATTAGGGTTTTTAACCAATCTTATGCATCCAATAACTTTGATTGTGTCATTGAATTAATATTTAGGTCATTTTCGTCCTCCCTAGGCATATTCTTGTCCAATTAGGGTTTTTAACCAATCTTGTGCATCCAATAACTTTGTTTGTGTCATTTAATTAATATTTAGGTCATTTTCGTCCTCCCTAGGCATATTCTTGTCCAATTAGGGTTTTTAACCAATCTTGTGCATCCAATAGGTGTGTTTATGTCATTGGATGATCAATTAGGTCATTTTCGTCCTCCCTAGGCTTATTCTTGTCCAATTAGGGTTTTTAACCAATCTTGTGCATCCAATAAGTTCATTTGTGTCATTGGATGATCAATTTGGTCATTTTCGTCCTCCCTAGGTATATTCTTGTCCAACAAGGGTTTTTAACCAATCTTGTGCAACCAATAGATGTGTTTGTGTCTTTGGATGATCAATTAGGTCATTTTCGTCCTCCCTAGGCTTATTCTTGTCCAATTAGGGTTTTTAACCAATCTTGTGCATCCAATAGGTGTGTTTGTGTCATTGGTTGATCAATTAGGTCATTTTCGTCCTCCCTAGGCTTATTCTTGTCCAATTAGGGTTTTTAACCAATCTTGTGCATCCAATAGGTGTGTTTGTGTCATTATATGATCAATTAGGTCATTTTCGTCCTCCCTAGGCTTATTCTTGTCCAATTAGGATTTTTAACCAATCTTGTGCATCCAATAAGTTTGTTTATGTCATTGAATTAATATTTAGGTCATTTTCGTCCTCCCTAGGCATATTCTTGTCCAATTAGGGTTTTTAACCAATCTTGTGCATCCAATAGGTGTGTTTGTGTCATTGGATGATCAATTAGGTCATTTTCGTCCTCCCTAGGCTTATTCTTGTCCAATTAGGGTTTTTAAAAAATCTTGTGCATCCAATAAGTTCATTTGTGTCATTGGATGATCAATTAGGTCATTTTCGTCCTCCCTAGGCTTATTCTTGTCCAATTAGGGTTTTTAACCAATCTTGTGCATCCAATAGGTGTGTTTGTGTCATTGGATGATCAATTAGGTCATTTTCGTCCTCCCTAGGCTTATTCTTGTCCAATTAGGGTTTTTAACCAATCTTGTGCATCCAATAGATGTGTTTGTGTCATTGGATGATCAATTAGGTCATTTTCGTCCTCCCTAGACTTATTGTTGTCAAATTAGGGTTTTTAACCAATCTTGTGCATCCAATAACTTTGTTTGTGTCATTGAATTAATATTTAGGTCATTTTCGTCCTCCCTAGGCATATTCTTGTCCAATTAGGGTTTTTAACCAATCTTGTGCATCCAATAGGTGTGTTTGTGTCATTGGATGATCAATTAGGTCATTTTCGTCCTCCCTAGGCATATTCTTGTCCAATTAGGGTTTTTAACCAATCTTGTGCATCCAATAGGTGTGTTTGTGTCATTGGATGATCAATTAGGTCATTTTCGTCCTCCCTATGCATATTCTTGTCCAATTAGGGTTTTTAACCAATCTTGTGCATCCAATAGGTGTGTTTGAGTCATTGGATGATCAATTAGGTCATTTTCGTCCTCCCTAGGCTTATTCTTGTCAAATTAAGGTTTTTAACCAATCTTGTGCCTCCAATAAGTTGAGTTGTGTCATTGGATTAACAATTAGGTCATTTTCGTCCTCCCTAGGCTTATTCTTGTCCAATTAGGGTTTTTAACCGATCTTGTGCATCCAATAAGTTCATTTGTGTCATTGGATTAACATTTAGGTCATTTTCGTCCTCCCTAGGCATATTCTTGGCCAATTAGAGTTTTAGACCAATCTTGTGCATCCAATAGGTGTGTTTGTGTCACTGGATGATCAATTAGGTTATTTTCGTCCTCCCTAGGCTTATTCTTGTCCAATTAGGGTTTTTAACTAATCTTGTGCATCCAATAAGTTCATTTGTGTCATTGGATGATCAATTAGGTCATTTTCGTCCTCCCTAGGCATATTCTTGTCCGATTAGGGTTTTTAACCAATCTTGTGCATCCAATAGGTGTGCTTGTGTCATTGGATGATCAATTAGGTCATTTTCGTCCTCCTTAGGCATATTCTTGTCCAATTAGGATTTTTAACCAATCTTGTGCATCCAATAGGTGTGTTTGTGTCATTGGATGATCAATTAGGTCATTTTCGTCCTCCCTATGCATATTCTTGTCCGATTAGGGTTTTTAACCAATCTTGTGCATCCAATAGGTGTGTTTGTGTCATTGGATGATCAATTAGGTCATTTTCGTCCTCCCTAGGCTTATTCTTGTCCAATTAGGGTTTTTAACCAATCTTGTGCATCCAATAAGTTGAGTTGTGTCATTGGATTAACTTTTAGGTCATTTTCGTCCTCCCTAGGCTTATTCTTGTCCAATTAGGGTTTTTAACCAATCTTGTGCATCCAATAAGGTCATTTGTGTCATTGGATTTACATTTAGGTCATTTTCTTCCTCCCTAGGCATATTCTTGTCCAATTAGGGTTTATAACCAATCTTGTGCATCCAATAGGTGTGTTTGTGTCATTGGATGATCAATTAGGTCATTTTCGTCATCCCAAGGCTTATTCTTGTCCAATTAGGGTTTTTTACCAATCTTGTGCATCCAATAACTTTGTTTGTGTCATTGAATTAATATTTAGGTCATTTTCGTCCTCCTTAGGCATATTCTTGTCGAATTAGGGTTTTTAACCAATCTTGTGCATCCAATAGGTGTGTTTGTGTCATTGGATGATCAATTAGGTCATTTTCGTCCTCCCTAGGCTTATTCTTGTCCAATTAGGGTTTTTAACCAATCTTGTGCATCCAATAAGTTCCTTAGTGTCATTGGATGATCAATTAGGTCATTTTCGTCCTCCCTAGGCTTATTCTTGTCCAATTAGGGTTTTTAACCAATCTTGTGCATCCAATAGGTGTGTTTGTGTCATTGGATGATCAATTAGGTCATTTTCGTCCTCCCTAGGCTTATTCTTGTCCAATTAGGGTTTTTAACCAATCTTGTGCATCCAATAGGTGTGTTTTTGTCATTGGATGATCAATTAGGTCATTTTCTTCCTCCCCAGGCTTATTCTTGTCCAATTAGGGTTTTTAACCAATCTTGTGCATCCAATAGGTGTGTTTGTGTCATTGGATGATCAATTAGGTCATTTTCGTCCTCCCTAGGCTTATTCTTGTCCAATTAGGGTTTTTAACCAATCTTGTGCATCCAATAAGTCCGTTTGTGTCATTGGATTAACATTTAGGTCATTTTCGTCCTCCCTAGGCATATTCTTGTCCAATTAGAGTTTTAGACCAATCTTGTGCATCCTATAGGGGTGTTTGTGTCATTGGATGATCAATTAGGTTATTTTCGTCCTCCCTAGGCTTATTCTTGTCCAATTAGGGTTTTTAACTAATCTTGTGCATCCAATAATTTCATTTGTGTCATTGGATGATCAATTAGGTCATTTTCGTCCTCCCTAGGCATATTCTTGTCCAATTAGGGTTTTTAACCAATCTTGTGCATCCAATAGGTGTGTTTGTGTCATTGGATGATCAATTAGGTCATTTTCGTCCTCCCTAGGCATATTCTTGTCCAATTAGGGTTTTTAACCGATCTTGTGCATCCAAAAGGTGTGTTTGTGTCATTGGATGATCAATTAGGTCATTTTCGTCCTCCATAGGCATATTCTTGTCCAATTAGGGTTTTTAACCAATCTTGTGCATCCAATAGGTGTGTTTGTGTCATTGGATGACTAATTAGGTCATTTTCGTCCTCCCTAGGCTTATTCTTGTCCAATTAGGGTTTTTAACCAATCTTGTGCATCCAATAGGTGTGTTTGTGTCATTGGATGATCAATTAGGTCATTTTCGTCCTCCCTAGGCTTATTCTTGTCCAATTAGGGTTTTTAACCAATCTTGTGCATCCGATAAGTTTGTTTGTGTCATTGAATTAATATTTAGGTCATTTTCGTCCTCCCTTGGCATATTCTTGTCCAATTAGGGTTTTTTTTACCAATCTTGTGGATCTAATAGGTGTGTTTGTGTCATTGGATGATCATTAAGGTCATTTTCGTCCTCCCTAGGCTTATTCTTGTCCAATTAGGGTTTTTAACCAATCTTTTGCATCCAATAGGTGTGTTTGTGTCATTGGATGATCAATTAGGCCATTTTCGTCCTCCCTAGGCTTATTCTTGTCCAATTAGGGTTTTTAACCAATCTTGTGCATCCAGTAGGTGTGTTTGTGTCATTGGATGATCAATTAGGTCATTTTCGTTCTCCCTAGGCTTATTCTTGTCCAATTAGGGTTTTTAACCAATCTTGTGCATCCAATAAGTTCATTTGTGTTATTGGATTAACATTTAGGTCATATTCGTCCTCCCTAAGCATATTCTTGTCCAATTAGGGTTTTTAACCAATCTTGTGCATCCAATAGGTGTGTTTGTGTCATTGGATGATCAATTAGGTCATTTTCATCCTCCCTAAGCATACTCTTATCCAATTAGGGTTTTTAACCAATCTTGTGCATCCAATAGGTGTGTTTGTGTCATTGGATGATCAATTAGGTCATTTTCGTCCTCCCTAGGCTTATTCTTGTCCAATTAGGGTTTTTAACCAATCTTGTGCATCCAATAAGTTGAGTTGTGTCATTGGATTTACATTTAGGTCATTTTCATTCTCCCTAGGCTTATTCTTGTCCAATTAGGGTTTTTAACCAATCTTGTGCATCCAATAAGTTCATTTGTGTCATTGGATTCACATTTAGGTCATATTCGTCCTCCCTAGGCATATTCTTGTCCAATTAAGGTTTTTAACCAATCTTGTGCATCCCATAGGTGTGTTTGTGTCATTGGATGATCAATTAGGTCATTTTCGTCCTCCCTAGGCATATTCTTATCCAATTAGGGTTTTTAACCAATCTTGTGCATCCAATAGGTGTGTTTGTGTCATTGGATGATCAATTAGGTCATTTTCGTCCTCCCTAGGCTTATTCTTGTCCAATTAGGGTTTTTAACCAATCTTGTGCATCCAATAAGTTGAGTTGTGTCATTGGATTAACATTTAGGTCATTTTCATTCTCACTAGGATTATTCTTGTCCAATTAGGGTTTTTAACCAATCTTGTGCATCCAATAAGTTCATTTGTGTCATTGCATTCACATTTAGGTCATATTCGTCCTCCCTAGGCTTATTCTTGTCCAATTAGGGTTTTTAACCAATCTTGTGCATCCAATAAGTTGAGTTGTGTCATTGGATTAACATTTAGGTCATTTTCGTCCTCCCTAGGCATATTCTTGTCCAATTAGGGTTTTTAACCAATCTTGTGCATCCAATAAGTTCATTTGTGTCATTGGATTCACATTTAGGTCATATTCGTCCTCCCTAGGCATATTCTTGTCCAATTAGGGTATTTAACCAATCTTGTGCATCCAATAAGTTTGTTTGTGTCATTGAATTAATATTTAGGTCATTTTCGTCCTCCCTAGGCATATTCTTGTCCAATTAGGGTTTTTAACCAATCTTGTTCATCCAATGGGTGTGTTTGTGTCATTGGATGATCAATTAGGTCATTTTCGTCCTCCATAGGCATATTCTTGTCCAACTAGGGTTTTTAACCAATCTTGTGCATCCAATAGGTGTTTTGTGTCGTTGCATGATCAATTAGGTCATTTTCGTCCTCCCTAGGCTTATTCTTGTCCAATTAGGGTTTTTAACCAATCCTGTGCATCCAATAGGTGTGTTTGTGTCATTGGATGATCAATTAGGTCATTTTCGTCCTCCCTAGGCTTATTCTTGTCCAATTAGGGTTTTTAACCAATCTTGTGCATCCAATAGGTGTGTTTGTGTCATTGGATGATCAAATAGGCCATTTTCGTCCTCCCTAGGCTTATTCTTTTCCAATTAGGGTTTTTAACCAATCTTGTACATCCAATAAGTTCATTTGTGTCATTGGATTAACATTTAGGTCATTTTCGTCCTCCCTAGGCATATTCTTGTCCAATTAGGGTTTTTAACCAATCTTGTGCATCCAATAGGTGTGTTTGTGTCATTGGATGATCAATTAGGTCATTTTCGTCCTCCCTAGGCTTATTCTTGTCCAATTAGGGTTTTTAACCAATCTTGTGCATCCAATAAGTTGAGTTGTGTCATTGGATTAACATTTAGGTCATTTTCATCCTCCCTAGGTATATTCTTGTCCAATTAGGGTTTTTAACCAATCTTGTGCATCCAATAAGTTCATTTGTGTCATTGGATGATCAATTAGGTCATTTTCGTCCTCCCTAGGCATATTCTTGTCCAACTAGGGTTTTTAACCAATCTTGTACATCTAATAAGTTCATTTGTGTCATTGGATCAACATTTAGGTCATTTTCGTCCTCCCTAGGCATATTCTTGTCCAATTAGGGTTTTTAACCAATCTTGTGCATCCAATAGGTGTGTTTGTGTCATTGGATGATCAATTAGGTCATTTTCGTCCTCCCTAGGCTTATTCTTGTCCAATTAGGGTTTTTAACCAATCTTGTGCATCCAATAAGTTGAGTTGTGTCATTGGATTAACATTTAGGTCATTTTCATTCTCCCTAGGCTTATTATTGTCGAATTAGGTTTTTAACCATTCTTGTGCATCCAATAAGTTTATTTGTGTCATAGGATGATCAATCAGGTCATTTTCCTCCTCCCTAGGCTTATTCTTGTCCAATTAGGGTCTTTAACCAATCTTGTGCATCCAATAACTTTGTTTGTGTCATTGAATTAATATTTAGGTCATTTTCGTCCTCCCTAGGCATATTCTTGTCCAATTAGGGTTTTTAACCAATCTTGTGCATCCAATAGGTGTGTTTGTGTCATTGGATGATCAATTAGGTCATTTTCGTCCTCCCTAGGCTTATTCTTGTCCAATTAGGGTTTTTAACCAATCTTGTGCATCCAATAAGTTCATTTGTGTCATTGGATTAACATTTAGGTCATTTTCGTCCTCCCTAGGCATATTCTTGTCCAATTAGGGTTTTTAAGCAATCTTGTGCATCCAATAGGTGTGTTTGTGTCATTGGATGATCAATTTAGGTCATTTTCGATCTCTCTAGGCACATTCTTGTCCAATTAGGGTTTTTAACCAATCTTGTGCATCCAATAGGTGTGTTTGTGTCATTGGATGATCAATTAGGTCATTTTCGTCCTCCCTAGGCTTATTCTTGTCCAATTAGGGTTTTTAACCAACCTTGTGCATCCAATACGTTTGTTTGTGTCATTGAATTAATATTTAGGTCATTTTCGTCCTCCCTAGGCATATTCTTGTCCAATTAGGGTTTTTAACCAATCTTGTGCATCCAATAGGTGTGTTTGTGTCATTGGATGATCCATAAGTTCATTTTCGTCCTCCCTATGCATATTCTTGTCCAATTAGGGTTTTTAACCAATCTTGTGCATCCAATAGGTGTGTTTGTGTCCTTGGATGATCAATTAGGCCATTTTCGTCCTCCCTAGGCTTATTCTTGTCCAAATAGGGTTTTTAACCAATCTTGTGCATCCAGTAGGTGCGTTTGTGTCATTGGATGATCAATTAGGTCATTTTCGTCCTCCCTAGGCTTATTCTTGTCCAATTAGGGTTTTTAACCAATCTTGTGCATCCGATAAGTTTGTTTGTGTCATTGAATTAATATTTAGGTCATTTTCGTCCTCCCTAGGCATATTCTTGTCCAATTAGGGTTTTTTACCAATCTTGTGCATCCGACAAGTTTGTTTTTGTCATATAATTAATATTTAGGTCATTTTCGTCCTCCCTAGGCATATTCTTATCCAATTAGGGTTTTTAACCAATCTTGTGCATCCAATAGGTGTGTTTGAGTCATTGGATGATCAATAAGGTCATTTTCGTCCTCCCTAGGCATATTCTTGTCCAATTAGGGTTTTTAACCAATCTTGTGCATTCAATAAGTTCATTTGTGTCATTGGATGATCAATTAGGTCATTTTCGTCCTCCCTAGGCATATTCTTGTCCAACTAGGGTTTTAAACCAATCTTGTGCATCCAATAGGTGTGTTTGTGTCATTGGATTATCAATTAGGTCATTTTCGTCCTCCCTCGGCTAATTCTTGTCCAAATAGGGTTTTTAACCAATCTTGTGCATCCAATAGGTGTGTTTGTGTCATTGGATGATCAATTAGGTCATTTTCGTCCTCCCTAGGCTTATTCTTGTCCAATTAGGGTTTTTAACCAATCTTGTGCATCCAATAAGTTGAGTTGTGTCATTGGATTAACATTTAGGTCATTTTTGTTCTCCCTAACCATATTCTTATCCAATTAGGGTTTTTAACCAATCTTGTGCATCCAATAGGTGTGTTTTTGTCATTGAATGATCAATTAGGTCATTTTCGTCCTCCCTAGGCTTATTCTTGTCCAATTAGGGTTTTTAACCAATCTTGTGCATCCAATAGGTGTGTTTGTGTCATTGGATGATCAATTAGGTCATTTTCGTCCTCCCTAGGCTTATTCTTGTCCAATTAGGGTTTTTAACCAATCTTGTGCATCCAATAACTTTGTTTGTATCATTTAATTAATATTTAGGTCATTTTCGTCCTCCCTAGGCTTATTCTTGTCGAATTAGGGTTTTAAACCAATCTTGTGCATCCAATAGGTGTGTTTGTGTCATTAGATGATCAATTAGGTCATTTTCGTCCTCCCTAGGCTTATTCTTGTCCAATTAGGGTTTTTAACCAATCTTGTGCATCCAATAGGTGTGTTTGTGTCATTGGATGATCAATTAGGTCATTTTTGTCCTCCCTAGGCTTATTCTTGTCCAATTAAGGTTTTTAACCAATCTTGTGCATCCAATATGTGTGTTTGTGTCATTGGATGATCAATTAGGTCATTTTCGTCCTCCCTAGACTTATTCTAGTCCAATTATGGTTTTTAACCAATCTTGTGCATCCAATAACTTTGTTTGTGTCGTTGAATTAATATTTAGGTCATTTTCGTCCTCCCTAGGCATATTCTTGTTCAATTAGGGTTTTTAACCAATCTTGTGCATCCAATAGGTGTGTTTGTGTCATTGGATGATCAATTAGGTCATTTTCGTCCTCCCTAGGCTTATTCTTGTCCAATTAGGGTTTTTAACCAATTTTGTGCATCCGATAAGTTTGTTTGTGTCATTGAATTAATATTTAGGTCATTTTCGTCCTCCCTAGGCATATTCTTGTCCAATTAGGGTTTTTAACCAATCTTGTGCATCCAATAGGTGTGGTTGTGTCATTGGATGCTCAAATAGGTCATTTACGTCCTCCCTTGGCATATTCTTGTCCAATTAGGGTTTTTAACCAATCTTGTGCATCCAATAGGTGTGTTTGTGTCATTGGATGATCAATTAGGTCATTTTCGTCCTCCCTAGGCTTATTCTTGTCCAATTAGGGTTTTTAACAAATCTTGTGCATCTAATAGGTGTGTTTGTGTCATTGGTTGATCAATTAGGTCATTTTCGTCGTCCCTAGGCTTATTCTTGTCCAATTAAGGTTTTTAACCAATGTTGTGCATCCGATAAGTTTGTTTGTGTCATTGAATTAATATTTAGGTCATTTTCATCCTCCCTAGGCATACTCTTGTCCAATTAGGGTTTTTAACCAATCTTGTGCATCCAATAGGTGTGTTTGTGTCATTGGATGATCAATTAGGTCATTTTCGTCCTCCCTAGGCTTATTCTTGTCCAATTAGGGTTTTTAACCAATCTTGTGCATCCAATAAGTTGAGTTGTGTCATTGGATTAACATTTAGGTCACTTTCGTCCTCCCAAGGCTTATTCTTGTCCAATTAGGGTTTTAACCAATCTTGTACATCCAATAGGTGTGTTTGTGTCATTGGATGATCAATTAGGTCATTTTCGTCCTCCATAGGCTTATTCTTGTCCAATTAGGGTTTTTAACCAATCTTGTGCATCCAATAAGTTGAGTTGTGTCATTGGATTAACATTTAGGTCATTTTCGTCCTCCCTAGGCTTATTCTTGTCCAATTAGAGTTTTTAACCAATCTTGTGGATCCAATAGGTGTGTTTGTGTCATTGGATGATCAATTAGGTCATTTTCGTCCTACCTAGACATATTCTTGTCCGATTAGGGTTTTTAACCAATCTTGTGCATCCAATAGGTGTGTTTGTGTCATTGGATGATCAATTAGGTCATTTTCGTCCTCCCTTGGCTTATTCTTGTCCAATTAGGGTTTTTAACCAATCTTGTGCATCCAATAGGTGTGTTTGTGTCATTGGATGATTAATTAGGTCATTTTCGTCCTCCCTAGGCATATTCTTGTCCAATTAGGGTTTTTAACCAATCTTGTGCATCCAATAAGTTGAGTTGTGTCATTGGATTAACATTTAGGTCATTTTCATTCTCCCTAGGCTTATTCTTGTCCAATTAGGGTTTTTAACCAATCTTGTGCATCCAATAGGTGTGTTTGTGTTATTGGATGATTAATTAGGTCATTTTCGTCCTCCCTAGGCTTATTCTTGTCCAATTAGGGTTTTTAACCAATCTTGTGCATCCAATAAGTTGAGTTGTGTCATTGGATTAACATTTAGGTCATTTTCGTTCTCCCTAGTCATATTCTTGTCCAATTAGGGTTTTTAACCAATCTTGTGCATCCAATAGGTGTGTTTGTGTCATTGGATGATCAATTAGGTCATTTTCGTCCTCCCTAGGCTTATTCTTGTCCAATTAGGGTTTTTAACCAATCTTGTGCATCCAATAAGTTGAGTTGTGTCATTGGATTAACATTTAGGTCATTTTCATTCTCCCTAGGCTTATTCTTGTCCAATTAGGGTTTTTAACCAATCTTGTGCATCCAATAAGTTCATTTGTGTCATTGGATTCACATTTAGGTCATATTCGTCCTCCCTAGGCATATTCTTGTCCAATTAGGGTTTTAAACCAATCTTGTGCATCCCATAGGTGTGTTTGTGTCATTGGATGATCAATTAGGTCATTTTCGTCCTCCCTAGGCATATTCTTATCCAATTAGGGTTTTTAACCAATCTTGTGCATCCAATAGGTGTGTTTGTTTCATTGGATGATCAATTAGGTCATTTTCGTCCTCCCTAGGCTTATTCTTGTCCAATTAGGGTTTTTAACCAATCTTGTGCTTCCAATAAGTTGAGTTGTGTCATTGGATTAACATTTAGGTCATTTTCATTCTCCCTAGGATTATTCTTGTCCAATTAGGGTTTTTAACCAATCTTGTGCATCCAATAAGTTCATTTGTGTCATTGCATTCACATTTAGGTCATATTCGTCCTCCTTAGGCTTATTCTTGTCCAATTAGGGTTTTTAACCAATCTTGTGCATCCAATAAGTTTGTTTGTGTCATTGAATTAATATTTAGGTCATTTTCGTCCTCCCTAGGCATAATCTTGTCCAATTAGGGTTTTTAACCAATCTTTTGCATCCAATAGGTGTGTTTGTTTCATTGGATGATCAATTAGGTCATTTTCGTCATCCCTAGGCTTATTCTTGTCCAATTAGGGTTTTTAACCAATCTTGTGCATCCAATAACTTTGTTTGTGTCATTAAATTAATATTTAGGTCATTTTCGTCCTCCCTAGGCATATTCTTGTCCAATTAGGGTTTTTATCCAATCTTGTGCATCCAATAGGTGTGTTTGTGTCATTGGATGATCAATTAGGTCATTTTCGTCCTCCCTAGGCTTATACTTGTCCAATTAGGGTTTTTAACAAATCTTGTGCATCCAATAAGTTCAGTTGTGTCATTGGATTAACATTTAGGTCATTTTCATCCTCCCTAGGCATATTCTTGTCCAATTACGGTTTTTAACCAATCTTGTGCATCCAATAGGTGTGTTTGTGTCATTGGATGATCAATTTAGGTCATTTTCGTTCTCCCTAGGCATATTCTTGTCCAATTAGGGTTTTTAACCAATCTTGTGCATCCAATAGGTGTGTTTGTGTCATTGGATGATCAATTAGGTCATTTTCGTCCTCCCTAGGCTTATTCTTGTCCAATTAGGGTTTTTAACCAATCTTGTGCATCCAATAGGTGTGTTTGTGTCATTGGATGATCAATTAGGTCATTTTCGTCCTACCTAGGCTCATTCTTGTCCAATTAGGGTTTTTAACCAATCTTGTGCATCCAATAACTTCATTTGTGTCATTGGATTGACATTTAGGTCATTTTCGTCCTCCCTAGACATATTCTTGTCCAATTAGGGTTTTTAACCAATCTTGTGCATCCAATAGGTGTGTTTGTGTCATTGGATGATATATTAGGTCATTTTCGTCCTCCCTAGGCTTATTCTTGTCCAATTAGGGTTTTTAACCAATCTTGTGCATCCAATAGGTGTGTTTGTGTCATTGGATGATCAATTAGGTCATTTTCGTCCTCCCTAGGCTTATTCTTGTCCAATTAGGGTTTTTAACCAATCTTGTGCATCCAATAGGTGTGTTTGTGTCATTGGATGATCAATTAGGTCATTTTCGTCCTCCCTAGGCTTATTCTTGTCCAATTAGGGTTTTTAACCAATCATGTGCATCCAAAAGGTGTGTTTGTGTCATTGGATGGTCAATTAGGTCATTTACGTCCTCCCAAGGCTTATTCTTGTCCAATTAGGGTTTTTAACCAATCTTGTGCATCCAATAAGTTCATTTGTGTCATTGGATTAACATTTAGGTTATTTTCGTCCTCCCTAGGCATATTCTTGTCCAATTAGGGTTTTTAACCGATCTTGTGCTTCCAATAGGTGTGTTTGTGTCATTGGATGATCAATTAGGTCATTTTCGTCCTCCCTAGGCTTATTCTTGTCCAATTAGGGTTTTTAACCAATCTTGTGCATCCAATAAGTTTGTTTATGTCATTGAATTAATAGTTAGGTCATTTTCGTCCTCCCTAGGCGTATACTTGTCCAATTAGGGTTTTTAACCAATCTTGTGCATCCAATAGGTGTGTTTGTGTCATTGGATGATCAATTAGGTCATTTTCGTCCTCCCTAGGCTTATTCTTGTCCAATTAGGGTTTTTAACCAATCTTGTGCATCCAATAAGTTGAGTTGTGTCATTGGATTTACATTTAGGTCATTTTCATTCTCCCTAGGCTTATTCTTGTCCAATTAGGGTTTTTAACCAATCTTGTGCATCCAATAAGTTCATTTGTGTCATTGGATTCACATTTAGGTCATATTCGTCCTCCCTAGGCATATTCTTGTCCAATTAAGGTTTTTAACCAATCTTGTGCATCCCATAGGTGTGTTTGTGTCATTGGATGATCAATTAGGTCATTTTCGTCCTCCCTAGGCATATTCTTATCCAATTAGGGTTTTTAACCAATCTTGTGCATCCAATAGGTGTGTTTGTGTCATTGGATGATCAATTAGGTCATTTTCGTCCTCCCTAGGCTTATTCTTGTCCAATTAGGGTTTTTAACCAATCTTGTGCATCCAATAAGTTGAGTTGTGTCATTGGATTAACATTTAGGTCATTTTCATTCTCACTAGGATTATTCTTGTCCAATTAGGGTTTTTAACCAATCTTGTGCATCCAATAAGTTCATTTGTGTCATTGCATTCACATTTAGGTCATATTCGTCCTCCCTAGGCTTATTCTTGTCCAATTAGGGTTTTTAACCAATCTTGTGCATCCAATAAGTTGAGTTGTGTCATTGGATTAACATTTAGGTCATTTTCGTCCTCCCTAGGCATATTCTTGTCCAATTAGGGTTTTTAACCAATCTTGTGCATCCAATAAGTTCATTTGTGTCATTGGATTCACATTTAGGTCATATTCGTCCTCCCTAGGCATATTCTTGTCCAATTAGGGTATTTAACCAATCTTGTGCATCCAATAAGTTTGTTTGTGTCATTGAATTAATATTTAGGTCATTTTCGTCCTCCCTAGGCATATTCTTGTCCAATTAGGGTTTTTAACCAATCTTGTTCATCCAATGGGTGTGTTTGTGTCATTGGATGATCAATTAGGTCATTTTCGTCCTCCATAGGCATATTCTTGTCCAACTAGGGTTTTTAACCAATCTTGTGCATCCAATAGGTGTTTTGTGTCGTTGCATGATCAATTAGGTCATTTTCGTCCTCCCTAGGCTTATTCTTGTCCAATTAGGGTTTTTAACCAATCCTGTGCATCCAATAGGTGTGTTTGTGTCATTGGATGATCAATTAGGTCATTTTCGTCCTCCCTAGGCTTATTCTTGTCCAATTAGGGTTTTTAACCAATCTTGTGCATCCAATAGGTGTGTTTGTGTCATTGGATGATCAAATAGGCCATTTTCGTCCTCCCTAGGCTTATTCTTTTCCAATTAGGGTTTTTAACCAATCTTGTACATCCAATAAGTTCATTTGTGTCATTGGATTAACATTTAGGTCATTTTCGTCCTCCCTAGGCATATTCTTGTCCAATTAGGGTTTTTAACCAATCTTGTGCATCCAATAGGTGTGTTTGTGTCATTGGATGATCAATTAGGTCATTTTCGTCCTCCCTAGGCTTATTCTTGTCCAATTAGGGTTTTTAACCAATCTTGTGCATCCAATAGGTGTGTTTGTGTCATTGGATGATCAATTAGGTCATCTTCGTCCTCCCTAGGCTTATCCTTGCCCAATTAGGGTTTTTAACCAATCTTGTGCATCCAATAAGTTGAGTTGTGTCATTGGATTAACATTTAGGTAATTTTCGTCCTCCCTAGGCTTATTCTTGTCCAATTAGGGTTTTTAACCAATCTTGTGCATCCAATAAGTTCATTTGTGTCATTGGATTAACATTTAGGTCATTTTCGTCCTCCCTAGGCATATTCTTGTCCAATTAGGGTTTTTAACCAATCTTGTGCATCCAATAGGTGTGTTTGTGTCATTGGATGATCAATTTAGGTCATTTTCGATCTCTCAAGGCATATTCTTGTCCAATTAGGGTTTTTAACCAATCTTGTGCATCCAATAGGTGTGTTTGTGTCATTGGATGATCAATTAGGTCATTTTCGTCCTCCCTAGGCTTATTCTTGTCCAATTAGGGTTTTTAACCAATCTTGTGCATCCAATAGGTGTGTTTGTGTCATTGGATGATCAATTAGGTCATTTTCGTCCTCCCTAGGCTTATTCTTGGCCAATTAGGGTTTTTAACCAATCTTGTGCCTCAAATAAGTTTGTTTGTGTCATTGAATTAATATTTAGGTCATTTTCGTCCTCCCTAGGCATATTCTTGTCCAATTAGGGTTTTTAACCAATCTTGTGCATCCAATAGGTGTGTTTGTGTCATTGGATGATCAATTAGGTCATTTTCGTCCTCCCTAGGCTTATTCTTGTCCAATTAGGGTTTTTAACCAACCTTGTGCATCCAATACGTTTGTTTGTGTCATTGAATTAATATTTAGGTCATTTTCGTCCTCCCTAGGCATATTCTTGTCCAATTAGGGTTTTTAACCAATCTTGTGCATCCAATAGGTGTGTTTGTGTCATTGGATGATCCATAAGTTCATTTTCGTCCTCCCTATGCATATTCTTGTCCAATTAGGGTTTTTAACCAATCTTGTGCATCCAATAGGTGTGTTTGTGTCCTTGGATGATCAATTAGGCCATTTTCGTCCTCCCTAGGCTTATTCTTGTCCAAATAGGGTTTTTAACCAATCTTGTGCATCCAGTAGGTGCGTTTGTGTCATTGGATGATCAATTAGGTCATTTTCGTCCTCCCTAGGCTTATTCTTGTCCAATTAGGGTTTTTAACCAATCTTGTGCATCCGATAAGTTTGTTTGTGTCATTGAATTAATATTTAGGTCATTTTCGTGCTCCCTAGGCATATTCTTGTCCAACTAGGGTTTTAAATCGATCTTGTGCATCCAATAGGTGTGTTTGTGTCATTGGATGATCAATTAGGTCATTTTCGTCCTCCCTAGGCTTATTCTTGTCCAATTAGGGTTTTTAACCAATCTTGTGCATCCAATAGGTGTGTTTGTGTCATTGGATGATCAATTAGGTCATTTACGTCCTCCCTAGGCTTATTCTTGTCCAATTAGGGTTTTTAACCAATCTTGTGCATCCAATAAGTTCATTTGTGTCAGTGGATGATCAATTAGGTCATTTTCGTCCTCCCTAGGCATATTCTTGTCCAACTAGGGTTTCAAACCAATCTTGTGCATCCAATAGGTGTGTTTGTGTCATTGGATGATCAATTAGGTCATTTTCGTCCTCCCTAGGCTTATTCTTGTCCAATTAGGGTTTTTAACCAATCTTGTGCATCCAATAGGTGTGTTTGTGTCATTGGATGATCAATTAGGTCATTTTCGTTCTCCCTAGGCATATTCTTGTCAAATTAGGGTTTTTAACCAATCTTGTGCATCCAATAGGTGTGTTTGTGTCATTGGATGATCAATTAGGTCATTTTCGTCCTCCCTAGGCTTATTCTTGTCCAATTAGGGTTTTTAACCAATCTTGTGCATCCAATAGGTGTGTTTGTGTCATTGGATGATCAATTAGGTCATTTTCATCCTCCCTAGGCATATTCTTATCCAATTAGGGTTTTTAACCAATCTTGTGCATCCAATAAGTGTGTTTGTGTCATTGGATGATCAATTAGGTCATTTTCGTCCTCCCTAGGCATTTTCTTGTCCAATTAGGGTTTTTAACCAATCTTGTGCATCCAATAGGTGTGTTTGTGTCATTGGATGATCAATTAGGTCATTGTCATCCTCCCTAGGCCTATTCTTGTCCAATTAGGGTTTTTAACCAATCTTGTGCATCCAATAGGTGTGTTTGTGTCATTGGATGATCAATTAGGTCATTGTCGTCCTCCCTAGGCTTATTCTTGTCCAATTAGGGTTTTTTAACCAATCTTGTGCATCCAATAACTTTGTTTGTGTCATTGAATAATCAATTAGGTCATTTTCCACCTCCCTAGGCATATTCTTGTCCAATTAGGGTTTTTAATCAATCTTGTGCATCCAATAGGTGTGTTTGTGTCATTGGATGATCAATTAGGTCATTTTCGTCCTCCCTAGGCTTATTCTTGTCCAATTAGGGTTTTTAACCAATCTTGTGCATCCAATAGGTGTGTTTGTGTCATTGGATGATCAATTAGGTCATTTTCGTCCTCCCTAGGCATATTCTTGTCCAATTAGCGTTTTTAACCAATCTTGTGCATCCAATAAGTTTGTTTGTGTCATTGAATTAATATTTAGGTCATTTTCGTCCTCCTTAGGCATATTCTTGTCCAATTAGGGTTTTTAACCAATGTTGTGCATCCAATAAGTTCGTTTTTGTCGTTGAATTAACATTTAGGTCATATTCGTCCTCCCTAGGCATATTCTTGTCCAATTAGGGTTTTTAACCAATCTTGTGCATCCAATAGGTGTGTTTGTGTCATTGGATGATCAATTAGGTCATTGTCATCCTCCCTAGGCCTATTCTTGTCCAATTAGGGTTTTTAACCAATCTTGTGCATCCAATAGGTGTGTTTGTGTCATTGGATGATCAATTAGGTCATTGTCGTCCTCCCTAGGCTTATTCTTGTCCAATTAGGGTTTTTAACCAATCTTGTGCATCCAATAAGTTTGTTTGTGTCATTGAATTAATATTTAGGTCATTTTCGTCCTCCCTAGGCTTATTCTTGTCCAATTAGGGTTTTTAACCAATCTTGTGCATCCAATTGGTGTGTTTGTGTCATTGGATGATCAATTAGGTCATTTTCGTCCTCCCTAGGCATATTCTTGTTTAATTAGGGTTTTTAACAAATCTTGTGCATCCAATAGGTATATTTGTGTCATTGGATGATCAATTAGGTCATTTTCGTCGTCCCTAGGCATATTCTTGTCCAATTTGGGTTTTTAACCAATCTTGTGCATCCAATAGGTGTGTTTGTGT
This sequence comes from Cicer pinnatifidum, assembly GCA_037974775.1. Taxonomy (NCBI): domain Eukaryota; kingdom Viridiplantae; phylum Streptophyta; class Magnoliopsida; order Fabales; family Fabaceae; genus Cicer; species Cicer pinnatifidum. The sequence goes on from JBBPBR010001798.1 coordinate 32,761, forward strand.
CATTGGATGATCAATTAGGTCATTTTCGTCCTCCCTAGGCTTATTCTTGTCCAATTAGGGTTTTTAACCAATCTTGTGCATCCAATAAGTTTGTTTGTGTCATTGAATTAATATTTAGGTCATTTTCGTCCTCCTTAGGCATATTCTTGTCCAATTAGGATTTTTAACCAATGTTGTGCATCCAATAAGTACGTTTTTGTCATTGAATTAACATTTAGGTCATATTCAACCTCCCTAGGCATATTCTTGTCCAATATGGGTTTTTAACCAATCTTGTGCATCCAATAGGTGTGTTTGTGTCATTGGATGATCAATTAGGTCATTGTCATCCTCCCTAGGCCTATTCTTGTCCAATTAGGGTTTTTAACCAATCTTGTGCTTCCAATAGGTGTGTGTGTGTCATTGGATGATCAATTAGGTCATTGTCGTCCTCCCTAGGCTTATTCTTGTCCAATTAGGGTTTTTAACCAATCTTGTGCATCCAATAAGTTTGTTTGTGTCATTGAATTAATATTTAGGTCATTTTCGTCCTCCCTAGGCTTATTCTTGTCCAATTAGGGTTTTTATCCAATCTTGTGCATCCAATTGGTGTGTTTGTGTCATTGGATGATCAATTAGGTCATTTTGGTCCTCCCTAGGCGTATTCTTGTTTAATTAGGGTTTTTAACCAATCTTGTGCATCCAATAGGTATGTTTGTGTCGTTGGATGATCAATTAGGTCATTTTCGTCGTCCCTAGGCTTATTCTTGCCCAATTATGGTTTTTAACCAATCTTGTGCATCCAATAAGTTGAGTTTCGTCATTGGATTAACATTTAGGTCATTTTCATCCTCCCTAGGCTTATTCTCGACCAATTAGGGTTTTTAACCCATCTTGTGCATCCAATAAGTTCATTTGTGTTGAATTAATATTTAGGTCATTTTCGTCCTCCCTAGGCATATTCTTGTCCAATTAGGGTTTTTAACCAATCTTGTGCATCCAATAGGTGTGTTTGTGTCATTGGATGATCAATTTAGGTCATTTTCGATCTCTCTAGGCATATTCTTGTCCAATTAGGGTTTTTAACCAATCTTGTGCATCCAATAGGTGTGTTTGTGTCATTGGATGATCAATTAGGTCATTTTCGTCCTCCCTAGGCTTATTCTTGTCCAATTAGGGTTTTTAACCAATCTTGTGCATCCAAAAAGTTGAGTTGTGTCATTGGATTAACATTTAGGTCATTTTCGTCCTCTCTAGGCTTATTCTCGACCAATCAGGGTTTTTAACCCATCTTGTGCATCCAATAAGTTCATTTGTGTTGAATTAATATTTAGGTCATTTTCGTACTCCCTAGGCATATTCTTGTCAAATTAGGGTTTTTAACCAATCTTGTGCATCCAATAGGTGTGTTTGTGTCATTGGATGATCAATTAGGTCATTTTCGTCCTCCCTAGGCTTATTCTTGTCCAATTAGGGTTTTTAACCAATCTTGTGCATCCAATAAGTTGAGTTGTGTCATTGGATTAACATTTAGGTCATTTTCATTCTCCCTAGGCTTATTCTTGTCCAATTAGGGTTTTTAACCAATCTTGTGCATCCAATAAGTTCATTTGTGTCATTGGATTCACATTTAGGTCATATTCGTCCTCCCTAGGCTTATTCTTGTCCAATTAGGGTTTTTAACCAATCTTGTGCATCCAATAAGTTTGTTTGTGTCATTGAATTAATATTTAGGTCATTTTCGTCCTCCCTAGGCATATTCTTGTCCAAATAGGGTTTTTAACCAATCTTGTGCATCCAATAGGTGTGTTTGTGTCATTGGATGATCAATTAGGTCATTTTCGTCCTCCCTAGGCTTATTCTTGTCCAATTAGGGTTTTTAACCAATCTTGTGCATCCAATAAGTTCATTTGTGTCATTGGATTAACATTTAGGTCATTTTCGTCCTCCCCTAGACATATTCTTGTCCAATTAGGGTTTTTAACCAATCTTGTGCATCCAATAGGTGTGTTTGTGTCATTGGATGATTAATTAGGTCTTTTTCATCCTCCCAAGGCTTATTCTTGTCCAATTAGGGTTTTTAACCAATCTTGTGCATCCAATAGGTGTGTTTGTGTTATTGGATGAACAATTAGGTCATTTTCGTCCTCCCTAGGCTTATTCTTGTCCAATTAGGGTTTTTAACCAATCTTGTGCATCCAATAGGTGTGTTTGAGTCGTTGGATTAACATTTAGGTCATTTTCGTCCTCCCTAGGCTTATTCTTGTCCAATTAGGGTTTTTAACCAATCTTGTGCATCCAATAGGTGTGTTTGTGTCATTGGATTAACATTTAGGTCATTTTCGTCCTCCCTAGGCTTATTCTTGTCCAATTAGGGTTTTTAACCAATCTTGTGCATCCAATAAGTTTAATTGTGTCATTGAATTAATATTTAGGTCATTTTCGTCCTCCCAAGGTATATTGTTGTCCAATTAGGGTTTTTAACCAATCTTGTGCATCCAATAGGTGTGTTTGTGTCATTGGATGATCAATTAGGTCATTTTCGTCCTCCCTAGGCTTATTCTTGTCCAATTAGGGTTTTTAACCAATCTTGTGCATCCAATAGGTGTGTTTGTGTCATTGGATGATCAATTAGGTCATTTTCGTCCTCCTTAGGCTTATTCTTGTCCAATTAGGGTTTTTAACCAATCTTGTGCATCCAATAGGTGTGTTTGTGGCATTGGATGATCAATTAGGTTATTTTCGTCCTCCCTAGGCTTATTCTTGTCCAATTATGGTTTTTAACTAATCTTGTGCATCCAATAGGTGGGTTTGTGTCATTGGATGATCAATTAGGTCATTTTCGTCCTCCCTAGGCTTATTCTTGTCCAATTAGGGTTTTTAACCAATCTTGTGCATCCAATAGGTGTGTTTGTGTCATTGGATGATCAATTAGGTCATTTTCGTCCTCCCTAGGCTTATTCTTGTCCAATTAGGGTTTTTAACCAATCTTGTGCATCCAATAAGTTCATTTGTGTCATTGGATTAACATTTAGGTCATTTTCGTCCTCCCTAGGCATATTCTTGTCCAATTAGGGTTTTTAACCAATCTTGTGCATCCAATAGGTGTGTTTGAGTTATTGGATGATCAATTAGGTCATTTTCGTCCTCCCTAGGCTTATTCTTGTCCAATTAGAGTTTTTAACCAATCTTGTGCATCCAATAAGTTTGTTTGTTTCATTGAATTAATATTTAGGTCATTTTCGTCCTCCCTAGGCATATTCTTGTCCAATTAGGGTTTTTAACCAATCTTGTGCATCCAATAGGTGTGTTTGTGTCATTGGATGATCAATTAGGTCATTTTCGTCCTCCCTAGGCTTATTCTTGTCCAATTAGAGTATTTAACCAATCTTGTGCATCCAATAAGTTCATTTGTGTCATTGGATGAACAATTAGGTCATTTTCGTCCTCCCTAGGCTTATTCTTGTCCAATTAGGGTTTTCAACCAATCTTGTGCAACCAATAACTTTGTTTGTGTCATTGAATTATTATTTAGGTCATTTTCGACCTCCCTAGACATATTCTTGTCCAATTCGGGTTTTTAACCAATCTTGTGCATCAATTAAGTTTGTTTGTGTCATTGAATGATCAATTAGGTCATTTTCGTCCTCCCTAGGCATATTCTTGTCCAAATAGGGTTTTTAACCTATCTTGGGCATCCAATAGGTGTGTTTGTGTCATTGGGTGATCAATTAGGTCATTTTCGTCCTCCCTAGGCTTATTCTTGTCCAATTAGGGTTTTTAACCAATCTTGTGCATCCATTAGGTGTGTTTGAGTTATTGGATGATCAATTAGGTCATTTTCGTCCTCCCTAGGCTTATTCTTGTCCAATTAGGGTTTTTAACCAATCTTGTGCATCCAATAGGTGTGTTTGTGTCATTGGATGATCAATTAGGTCATTTTCGTCCTCCCTAGGCTTATTCTTGTCCAATTAGGGTTTTTAACCAATCTTGTGCATCCAATAGGTGTGTTTTTGTCATTGGATGATCAATTAGGTCATTTTCTTCCTCCCCAGGCTTATTCTTGTCCAATTAGGGTTTTTAACCAATCTTGTGCATCCAATAGGTGTGTTTGTGTCATTGGATGATCAATTAGGTCATTTTCGTCCTCCCTAGGCTTATTCTTGTCCAATTAGGGTTTTTAACCAATCTTGTGCATCCGATAAGTTTGTTTGTGTCATTCAATTAATATTTAGGTCATTTTCGTCCTCCCTAGTCATATTCTTGTCCAATTAGGGTTTTTAACCAATCTTGTGCATCCAATTGGTGTGTTTGTGTCATTGGATGATCAATTAGGTCATTTTCGTCCTCCCTAGGCTTATTCTTGTCCAATTAGGGTTTTTAACCAATCTTGTGCATCCAATAGGTGTGTTTGTGTCATTGGATGATTAATTAGGTCATTTTCGTCCTCCCTAGGCATATTCTTATCCAATTAGGGTTTTTAACCAATCTTGTGCATCCAATAGGTGTGTTTGTGTCATTGGATGATCAATTAGGTCATTTTCGTCCTCCCTAGGCTTATTCTTGTCCAATTAGGGTTTTTAACCAATCTTGTGCATCCAATAAGTTGAGTTGTGTCATTGGATTAACATTTAGTTCATTTTCATTCTCCCTAGGCTTATTCTTGTCCAATTAGGGTTTTTAACCAATCTTGTGCATCCAATAAGTTCATTTGTGTCATTGGATTCACATTTTGGTCATATTCGTCCTCCCTAGGCATATTCCTGTCCAATTAGAGTTTTTAACCAATCTTGTGCATCCCACAAGTGTGTTTGTGTCATTGGATGATCAATTAGGTAATTTTCGTCCTCCCTAGGCATATTCTTATCCAATTAGGGTTTTTAACCAATCTTGTGCATCCAATAGGTGTGTTTGTGTCATTGGATGATCAATTAGGTCATTTTCGTCCTCCCTAGGCTTATTCTTGTCCAATTAGGGTTTTTAACCAATCTTATGCATCCTATAAGTTCATTTGTGTAATTGGATTAACATTTAGGTCATTTTCGTCCTCCCTAGGCTTATTCTTGTCCAATTAGGGTTTTTAACCAATCTTATGCATCCTATAAGTTCATTTGTGTCATTGGATTAACATTTAGGTCATTTTTGTCCTCCCTAGGCATATTCTTGTCCAATTAGGGTTTTTAACCAATCTTGTGCATCCAATAGGTGGGTTTGTGTCATTGGATGATTAATTAGGTCATTTTCGTCCTCCCTAGGCTTATTGTTGTCCAATTAGGGTTTTTAACCAATCTTGTGCATCCAATAGGTGTGTTTGTGTCATTGGATGATCAATTAGGTCATTTTCGTCCTCCCTAGGCTTATTCTTGTCCAATTAGGGTTTTTAACCAATCTTGTGCATCCAATATGTTCATTTGTGTCATTGGATTAACATTTAGGTCATTTTCGTCCTTCTTATGCATATTCTTGTCCAATTAGGGTTTTTAGCCAATCATGTGCTTCCAATAGGTGTGTTTGTGTCATTGGATGATCAATTAGGTCATTTTCGTCCTCCCTAGGCTTATTCTTGTTCAATTAGGGTTTTTAACCAATCTTGTGCATCCAATAGGTTTGTTTGTGTCATTGGATGATCAATTTGGTCATTTTCGTCCTCCCTAGGCTTCTTCTTGTCCAATTAGGGTTTTTAACCAATCTTGTGCATCCAATAGGTGTGTTTGTGTCATTGGATGATCAATTAGGTAATTTTCTTCCTCCCTAGGCTTATTCTTGTCCAATTAGGGTTTTTAACCAATCTTGTGCATCCAATAGGTGTGTTTGTGTCATTGGATGATCAATTAGGTCATTTTCGTCCTCCCTAGGCTTATTCTTGTCCAATTAGGGTTTTTAACCAATCTTGTGCATCCAATAAGTTCATTTGTGTCATTGGATTAACATTTAGGTCATTTTCGTCCTCCTTAGGCATATTCTTGTTCAATTAGGGTTTTTAACCAATCTTGTGCATCCAATAGGTTTGTTTTTGTCATTGGATGATCAATTTGGTCATTTTCGTCCTCCCTAGGCTTATTCTTGTCCAATTAGGGTTTTTAACCAATCTTGTGAATCCAATAGGTGTGTTTGTGTCATTGGATTAACATTTAGGTCATTTTCGTCCTCCCTAGGCATATTCTTGTCCAATTAGGGTTTTTAACCAATCTTGTGCATCCAATAGGTGTGTTTGTGTCATTGGATGATCAATTAGGTCATTTTCGTCCTCCCTAGGCTTATTCTTGTCCAATTAGGGTTTTTAACCAATCTTGTGTATCCAATAGGTGTGTTTGTGTCATTAGATGATCAATTACGTCATTTTCGTCCTCCCAAGGCTTATTCTTGTCCAATTAGAATTTTTAACCAATCTTATGCATCCAATAACTTTGTTTGTGTCATTGAATTAATATTTAGGTCATTTTCGTCCTCCCTAAGCATATTCTTGTCCAATTAGGGTTTTTAACCAATCTTGTGCATCCAATAGGTGTGTTTGTGTCATTGGATGATCAATTAGGCCATTTTCGTCCTCCCTAGGCTTATTCTTGTCCAATTAGGGTTTTTAACCAATCTTGTGCATCCAGTAGGTGTGTTTGTGTCATTGGATGATCAATTAGGTCATTTTCGTTCTCCCTAGGCTTATTCTTGTCCAATTAGGGTCTTTAACCAATCTTGTGTATCCAATAAGTTCATTTGTGTTATTGGATTAACATTTAGGTCATACTCGTCCTCCCTAAGCATATTCTTGTCCAATTAGGGTTTTTAACCAATCTTGTGCATCCAATAGGTGTGTTTGTGTCATTGGATGATCAATTAGGTCATTTTCATCCTCCCTAGGCATATTCTACTCCAATTAGGGTTTTTAACCAATCTTGTGCATCCAATAGGTGTGTTTGTGTCATTGGATGATCAATTAGGTCATTTTCGTCCTCCCTAGTCTTATTCTTGTCCAATTAGGGTTTTTAACCAATCTTGTGCATCCAATAAGTTGAGTTGTGTCATTGGATTAACATTTAGGTCATTTTCATTCTCCTTAGGCTTATTCTTGTCCAATTAGGGTTTTTAACCAATCTTGTGCATCCAATAAGTTCATTTGTGTCATTGGATGATCAATTAGGTCATTTTCGTCCTCCCTAGGCATATTCTGGTGCAACTAGGCTTTTTAACCAATCTTGTGCATCAAATAGGTGTGTTTGTGTCATTGGATGATCAATTAGGTCATTTTCGTCCTCCCTAGGCTTATTCTTGTCCAATTAGGGTTTTTAACCAATCTTGTGCATCCAATAAGTTAAGTTGTGTCATTGGATTAACATTTAGGTCATTTTCGTCCTCCCTAGGCTTATTCTCGACCAATCAGGGTTTTTAAACCATCTTGTGCATCCAATAAGTTCATTTGTATTGAATTAATATTTAGGTCATTTTCGTCCTCCCTAGGCATATTGTTGTCAAATTAGGGGTTTTAACCAATCTTGTGCATCCAATAGGTGTGTTTGTGTCATTGGATGATCAATTAGGTCATTTTCGTCCTCCGTAGGCATATTCTTATCCAATTAGGGTTTTTAACCAATCTTGTGCATCCAATAGGTGTGTTTGTGTCATTGGATGATCAATTAGGTCATTTTCGTCCTCCCTAGGCTTATTCTTGTCCAATTAGGGTTTTTAACCAATCTTGTGCATCCAATAAGTTGAGTTGTGTCATTGGATTTACATTTAGGTCATTTTCATTCTCCCTAGGCTTATTCTTGTCCAATTAGGGTTTTTAACCAATCTTGTGCATCCAATAAGTTCATTTGTGTCATTGGATTCACATTTAGGTCATATTCGTCCTCCCTAGGCATATTCTTGTCCAATTAAGGTTTTTAACCAATCTTGTGCATCCCATAGGTGTGTTTGTGTCATTGGATGATCAATTAGGTCATTTTCGTCCTCCCTAGGCATATTCTTATCCAATTAGGGTTTTTAACCAATCTTGTGCATCCAATAGGTGTGTTTGTGTCATTGGATGATCAATTAGGTCATTTTCGTCCTCCCTAGGCTTATTCTTGTCCAATTAGGGTTTTTAACCAATCTTGTGCATCCAATAAGTTGAGTTGTGTCATTGGATTAACATTTAGGTCATTTTCATTCTCACTAGGATTATTCTTGTCCAATTAGGGTTTTTAACCAATCTTGTGCATCCAATAAGTTCATTTGTGTCATTGCATTCACATTTAGGTCATATTCGTCCTCCCTAGGCTTATTCTTGTCCAATTAGGGTTTTTAACCAATCTTGTGCATCCAATAAGTTGAGTTGTGTCATTGGATTAACATTTAGGTCATTTTCGTCCTCCCTAGGCATATTCTTGTCCAATTAGGGTTTTTAACCAATCTTGTGCATCCAATAAGTTCATTTGTGTCATTGGATTCACATTTAGGTCATATTCGTCCTCCCTAGGCATATTCTTGTCCAATTAGGGTATTTAACCAATCTTGTGCATCCAATAAGTTTGTTTGTGTCATTGAATTAATATTTAGGTCATTTTCGTCCTCCCTAGGCATATTCTTGTCCAATTAGGGTTTTTAACCAATCTTGTTCATCCAATGGGTGTGTTTGTGTCATTGGATGATCAATTAGGTCATTTTCGTCCTCCATAGGCATATTCTTGTCCAACTAGGGTTTTTAACCAATCTTGTGCATCCAATAGGTGTTTTGTGTCGTTGCATGATCAATTAGGTCATTTTCGTCCTCCCTAGGCTTATTCTTGTCCAATTAGGGTTTTTAACCAATCCTGTGCATCCAATAGGTGTGTTTGTGTCATTGGATGATCAATTAGGTCATTTTCGTCCTCCCTAGGCTTATTCTTGTCCAATTAGGGTTTTTAACCAATCTTGTGCATCCAATAGGTGTGTTTGTGTCATTGGATGATCAAATAGGCCATTTTCGTCCTCCCTAGGCTTATTCTTTTCCAATTAGGGTTTTTAACCAATCTTGTACATCCAATAAGTTCATTTGTGTCATTGGATTAACATTTAGGTCATTTTCGTCCTCCCTAGGCATATTCTTGTCCAATTAGGGTTTTTAACCAATCTTGTGCATCCAATAGGTGTGTTTGTGTCATTGGATGATCAATTAGGTCATTTTCGTCCTCCCTAGGCTTATTCTTGTCCAATTAGGGTTTTTAACCAATCTTGTGCTTCCAATAGGTGTATTTGTGTCATTGGATGATCAATTAGGTCATTCTCGTCCTCCCTAGGCTTATTAATGTCCAATTAGGGTTTTTAACCAATTTTGTGCATCCAATGAGTTTGTTTGTGTCACTGAATTAATATTTAGATCATTTTCGTCCTCCCTAGGCATATTCTTGTCCAATTAGGGTTCTTAACCAATCTTGTGCATCCAATAGGTGTGTTTGTTTCACTGGATGATCAATTAGGTCATTTTCGTCCTCCCTAGGCATATTCTTGTCCAATTAGGGTTTTTAACCAATCTTGTGCATCCAATAGGTGTGTTTGTGTCATTGGATGATCAATTAGGTCATTTTCGTCCTCCCTAGGCTTATTCTTGTCCAATTAGGGTTTTTAACCAATCTTGTGCTTCCAATAGGTGTGTTTGAGTCATTGGATAATCAATTAGGTCATTTTCGTCCTCCCTAGGCTTATTCTTGTCCAATTAGGGTTTTTAACCAATCTTGTGCATCCAATAGGTGTGTTTGTGTCATTGGATGATCAATTAGGTCATTTTCGTCCTCCCTAGGCTTATTCTTGTCCAATTAGGGTTTTTAACCAATCTTGTGCATCCAATAAGTTGAGTTGTGTCATTCGATTAACATTTAGGTCATTTTCGTCCTCCGTAGGCTTATTCTTGTCCAATTAGGGTTTTTAACCAATCTTGTGCATCCAATAGGTGTGTTTGTGTCATTGGATGATCAATTAGGTCATTTTCGTCCTCCCTAGGCTTATTCTTGTCCAATTAGGGTTTTTAACCAATCTTGTGCATCCAATAGGTGTGTTTGTGTCATTGGATGATCAATTAGGTCATTTTTCGTCCTCCCTAAGCTTATTCTTGTCCAATTAGGGTTTTTAACCAATCTTATGCATCCAATAGGTGTGTTTGTGTCATTGGATGATCAATTAGGTCATTTTCGTCCTCCCTAGGCTTATTCTTGTCCAATTAGGGTTTTTAACCAATCTTGTGCATCCAATAGGTGTGTTTGTGTCATTGGATGATCAATTAGGTCATTTTCGTCCTCCCTAGGCTTATTCTTGTCCAATTAGGGTTTTTAACCAATCTTGTGCATCCAATAGGTGTGTTTGTGTCATTGGATGATCAATTAGGTCATTTTCGTCCTCCCTAGGCTTATTCTTGGCCAATTAGGGTTTTTAACCAATCTTGTGCCTCAAATAAGTTTGTTTGTGTCATTGAATTAATATTTAGGTCATTTTCGTCCTCCCTAGGCATATTCTTGTCCAATTAGGGTTTTTAACCAATCTTGTGCATCCAATAGGTGTGTTTGTGTCATTGGATGATCAATTAGGTCATTTTCGTCCTCCCTAGGCTTATTCTTGTCCAATTAGGGTTTTTAACCAACCTTGTGCATCCAATACGTTTGTTTGTGTCATTGAATTAATATTTAGGTCATTTTCGTCCTCCCTAGGCATATTCTTGTCCAATTAGGGTTTTTAACCAATCTTGTGCATCCAATAGGTGTGTTTGTGTCATTGGATGATCCATAAGTTCATTTTCGTCCTCCCTATGCATATTCTTGTCCAATTAGGGTTTTTAACCAATCTTGTGCATCCAATAGGTGTGTTTGTGTCCTTGGATGATCAATTAGGCCATTTTCGTCCTCCCTAGGCTTATTCTTGTCCAAATAGGGTTTTTAACCAATCTTGTGCATCCAGTAGGTGCGTTTGTGTCATTGGATGATCAATTAGGTCATTTTCGTCCTCCCTAGGCTTATTCTTGTCCAATTAGGGTTTTTAACCAATCTTGTGCATCCAATACGTTTGTTTGTGTCATTGAATTAATATTTAGGTCATTTTCGTCCTCCCTAGGCATATTCTTGTCCAATTAGGGTTTCTAACCAATCTTGTGCATCCAATAGGTGTGTTTGTGTCATTGGATGATCAATAAGGTCATTTTCGTCCTCCCTAGGCTTATTCTTGTCCAATTAGGCTTTTTAACCAATCTTGTGCATCCAATAGGTGTGTTTGTGTCATTGGATGATCAATTAGGTCATTTTCGTCCTCCCTAGGCTTATTCTTGTCCAATTAGGGTTTTTAACCAATCTTGTGCATCCAATAGGTGTGTTTGTGTCATTGGATGATCAATTAGGTCATTTTCGTCCTCCCTAAGCTTATTCTTGTCCAATTAGGGTTTTTAACTAATCTTGTGCATCCAATACGTTCATTTGTGTCATTGGATGATCAATTAGGTCATTTTCGTCCTCCCTAGGCATATTCTTGTGCAATTAGGGTTTTAAACCAATCTTGTGCATCCAATAGGTGTGTTTGTGTCATTGGATGATCAATTAGGTCATTTTCGTCCTCCCTAGGCTTATTCTTGTCCAATTAGGGTTTTTAACCAATCTTGTGCATCTAATAGGTGTGTTTGTGTCACTGGATGATCAATTAGGTCATTTTCTTCCTCCCTAGGCTTATTCTTGTCCAATTAGGGTTTTTAACCAATCTTGTGCATCCAATAGGTGTGTTTGTGTCATTGGATGATCAATTAGGTCATTTTCGTCCTCCCTAGGCTTATTCTTGTCCAATTAGGGTTTTTAACCAATCTTGTGCATCCAATAAGTTGAGTTGTGTCATTGAATTAACATTTAGGTCATTTTCGTCCTCCCTAGGCTTATTCTTGTCCAACTAAGGTTTTTAACCAATCTTGTGCATCCAATAGGTGTGTTTGTGTCATTGGATGATCAATTAGGTCATTTTCGTCCTCCCTAGGCTTATTCTTGTCCAATTAGGGTTTTTAACCAATCTTGTGCATCCAATAAGTTGAGTTGTGTCATTGGATTAACATTTAGGTCATTTTCGTCATCCCTAGGCTTATTCTTGTCCAATTAGGGTTTTTAACCAATCTTGTGCATCCAATAAGTTCATTTGTGTCATTGGATTAACATTTAGGTCATTTTCATCCTCCCTAGGCATATTCTTGTCCAATTAGTGTTTTATACCAATCTTGTGCATCCAATAGGTGCGTTTGTGTCATTGGATGATCAATTAGGTTATTTTCGTCCTCCCTAGGCTTATTCTTGTCCAATTAGGGTTTTTAACTAATCTTGTTCATCCAATAAGTTCATTTGTGTCATTGGATGATCAATTAGGTCATTTTCGTCCTCCCTAGGCATATTCTTGTCCAATTAGGGTTTTTAACCAATCTTGTGCATCCAATAGGTGTGTTTGTGTCATTGGATGATCAATTAGGTCATTTTCGTCCTCCCTAGGCTTATTCTTGTCCAATTAGGGTTTTTAACCAATCTTGTGCATCTAATAGGTGTGTTTGTGTCATTGGATGATCAATTAGGTCATTTTCGTCCTCCCTAGGCTTATTCTTGTCCAATTAGGGTTTTTAGCCAATCTTGTGCATCCGATAAGTTTGTTTGTGTCATTGAATTAATATTTAGGTCATTTTCGTCTTCCCTAGGCATATTCTTGTCCAAGTAGGGTTTTTAACCAATCTTGTGCATCCAATAGGTGTGTATGTGTCATTGGATGATCAATTAGATTATTTTCGTCCTCCCTAGGCTTATTCTTGTCCAATTAGGGTTTTTAACCAATCTTGTGCAACCAATAGGTGTTTAACCAATCTTGTGCATCCAATAGGTGTGTTTGTGGCAATAGATGATCAATTAGGTCGTTTTCGTCCTCCCTAGGCTTATTCTTGTCCAATTAGGGTTTTTAACCAATCTTGTGCATCCAATAGGTGTGTTTGTGTCATTGGATGATCAATTAGGTCTTTTTCGTCCTCCCTAGGCTTATTCTTGTCCAATTAGGGTTTTTAACCAATCTTGTGCATCCAATAGGTTTGTTTGGGACATTGGATGATCAATTAGGTCATTTACGTCCTCCCTAGGCTTATTCTTGTCCAATTAAGGTTTTTAACCAATCTTGTGCATCCATTAACTTTGTTTGTGTCATTGAATTAATATTTAGGTCATTTTCGTCATCCCTAGGCATATTCTTGTCCAATTAGGGTTTTTAACCAATCTTGTGCATCTAATAGGTGTGTTTGTGTCATTGGATGATCAATTAGGTCATTTTCGTCCTCCCTAGGCTTATTCTTGTCCAATTAGGGTTTTTAACCAATCTTGTGCATCCAATAGGTGTGTTTGTGTCATTGGATGATCAATTAGGTCATTTTCGTCCTCCCTAGGCTTATTCTTGTCCAATTAGGGTTTTTAACCAATCTTGTGCATCCAATAAGTTGAGTTGTGTCATTGGATTAACATTAAGGTCATTTTCATTCTCCCTAGGCTTATTCTTGTCCAATTAGGGTTTTTAACCAATCTTGTGCATCCAATAGGTGTGTTTGTGTCATTGGATGATCAATTAGGTCATTTTCGTCCTCCCTAGGCTTATTCTTGTCCAATTAGGGTTTTTAACCAATCTTGTGCATCCAATAGGTGTGTTTGTGTCATTGGATGATCAATTAGGTCATTTTCGTCCTCCCTAGGCTTATTCTTGTCCAATTAGGGTTTTTAACCAATCTTGTGCATCCAATAGGTGTGTTTGTGTCATTGGATGATCAATTAGGTCATTTTGGTTCTCCCTAGGCTTATTCTTGTCCAATTAGGGTTTTTAACCAATCTTGGGCATCCAATAAGTTCATTTGTGTCATTGGATTAACATTTAGGTCATTTTCGTCCTCCCTAGACATATTCTTGTCCAATTAGGGTTTTTAACCAATCTTGTGCAACCAATAGGTGTGTTTGTGTCATTGGATGATCAATTAGGTCATTTTCGTCCTCCCTATGCTTATTCTTGTCCAATTAGGGTTTTAACCATTCTTGTGCATCCAATAAGTTCATTTGTGTCATTGGATGATCAATTAGGTCATTTTCGTCCTCCCTAGGCTTATTCTTGTCCAATTAGGGTTTTTAACCAATCTTGTGCATCCAATACGTTTGTTTGTGTCATTGAATTAATATTTAGGTCATTTTCGTCCTCCCTAGGCATATTCTTGTCCAATTAGGGTTTTTAACCAATCTTGTGCATCCAATAGGTGTGTTTGTGTCATTGGATGATCAATAAGGTCATTTTCGTCCTCCCTAGGCTTATTCTTGTCCAATTAGGCTTTTTAACCAATCTTGTGCATCCAATAGGTGTGTTTGTGTCATTGGATGATCAATTAGGCCATTTTCGTCCTCCCTAGTCTTATTCTTGTCCAATTAGGGTTTTTAACCAATCTTGTGCATCCAGTAGGTGTGTTTGTGTCATTGGATGATCAATTAGGTCATTTTCGTTCTCCCTAGGCTTATTCTTGTCCAATTAGGGTCTTTAACCAATCTTGTGCATCCAATAAGTTCATTTATGTTATTGGATTAAAATTTAGGTCATATTCGTCCTCCCTAAGCATATTCTTGTCCAATTAGGGTTTTTAACCAATCTTGTGCATCCAATAGGTGTGTTTGTGTCATTGGATGATCAATTAGGTCATTTTCATCCTCTCTAGGCATATTCTTATCCAATTTGGGTTTTTAACCAATCTTGTGCATCCAATAGGTGTTTTTGTGTCATTGGATGATCAATTAGGTCATTGTCGTCCTCCCTAGGCTTATTCTTGTCCAATTAGGGTTTTTAACCAATGTTGTGCATCCAATAAGTAGAGTTGTGTCATTGGATTAACATTTAGGTCATTTTCATTCTCCCTAGGCTTATTCTTGTCCAATTAGGGTTTTTAACCAATCTTGTGCATCCATTAAGTTCATTTGTGTCATTGGATTCACATTTAGGTCATATTCGTCCTCCCTAGGCATATTCTTGTCCAATTAGGGTTTTCAACCAATCTTGTGCATCCCATAGGTGTGTTTGTGTCATGGGATGATCAATTAGGTCATTTTCGTCCTCCCTAGGCATATTCTTATCCAATTAGGGTTTTTAACCAATCTTGTGCATCCAATAGGTGTGTTTGTGTCATTGGATGATCAATTAGGTCATTTTCGTCCTCCCTAGGCTTATTCTTGTCCAATTAGGGTTTTTAACCAATCTTGTGCATCCAATAAGTTGAGTTGTTCATTGGATTAACATTTAGGTCATTTTCATTCTCCCTAGGCTTATTCTTGTCCAATTAGGGTTTTTAACCAATCTTGTGCATCCAATAAGTTCATTTGTGTCATTGGATTCACATTTAGGTCATATTCGTCCTCCCTAGGCATATTCTTGTCCAATTAGGGTTTTTAACCAATCTTGTGCATCCAATAAGTTTGTTTGTGTCATTGAATTAATATTTAGGTCATTTTCGTCCTCCCTAGGCATATTCTTGTCCAATTAGGGTTTTTTACCAATCTTGTGCATCCAATAGGTGTGTTTGTGTCATTGGATGATCAATTAGGTCATTTTCGTCCTCCATAGGCATATTCTTGTCCAACTAGGGTTTTTAACCAATCTTGTGCATCCAAAAGGTGTTTTATGTCGTTGGATGATCAATTAGGTCATTTTCGTCCTCCCTAGGCTTATTCTTGTCCAATTAGGGTTTTTAACCAATCTTGTGCATCCAATAGGTGTGTTTGTGTCATTGGATGATCAATTAGGTCATTTTCGTCCTCCCCAGGCTTATTCTTGTCCAATTAGGGTTTTTAAGCAATCTTGTGCATCCAATACGTTTGTTTGTGTCATTGAATTAATATTTAGGTCATTTTCGTCCTCCCTAGGCATATTCTTGTCCAATTAGGGTTTTTAACCAATCTTGTGCATCCAATAGGTGTGTTTGTGTCATTGGATGATCAATTAGGTCATTTTCGTCCTCCATAGTCATATTCTTGTCCAACTAGGGTTTTTAACCAATCTTGTGCATCCAAAAGGTGTTTTATGTCGTTGGATGATCAATTAGGTCATTTTCGTCCTCCCTAGGCTTATTCTTGTCCAATTAGGGTTTTTAACCAATCTTGTGCATCCAATAGGTGTGTTTGTGTCATTGGATGATCAATTAGGTCATTTTCGTCCTCCCTAGGCTTATTCTTGTCCAATTAGGGTTTTTAACCAATCTTGTGCATCCAATAAGTTCATTTGTGTCATTGGATTAACATTTAGGTCATTTTCGTCCTCCCTAGGCATATTTTGTCCAATTAGGGTTTTTAACCAATCTTGTGCATCCAATAGGTGTGTTTGTGTCATTGGATGATCAATTAGGTCATTTTCGTCCTCCCTATGCTTATTCTTGTCCAATTAGGGTTTTTAACCAATCTTGTGTATCCAATAAGTTCATTTGTGTCATTGGATGATCAATTAGGTCATTTTCGTCCTCCCTAGGCATATTCTTCTCCAACTAGGGTTTTTAACCAATCTTGTGCATCCAATAGGTGTGTTTGTGTCATTTGATGATCAATTAGGTCATTTTCGTCCTCCTTCGGCTTATTCTTGTCCAATTAGGGTTTTTAACCAATCTTGTGCATCCAATAGGTGTGTTTGTGTCATTGGATGATCAATTAGGTAATTTTCGTCCTCCCTAGGCTTATTCTTGTCCAATTAGGGTTTTTAACCAATCTTGTGCATCCGATAAGTTTGTTTGTGTCATTGAATTAATATTTAGGTCATTTTCGTCCTCCATAGGCATATTCTTGTCCAATTAGGGTTTTTAACCAATCTTGTGCATCCAATAGGTGTGTTTGTGTCATTGGATGATCAATTGGGTAATTTACGTCCTCCCTAGGCATATTCTTGTCCAATTAGGGTTTTTAACCAATCTTGTGCATCCAATAGGTGTGTTTGTGTCATTGGATGATCAATTAGGTCATTTTCGTCCTCCCTAGGCTTATTCTTGTCCAATTAGGGTTTTTAACCAATCTTGTGCATCCAATAAGTTCATTTGTGTCATTGGATTAACATTTAGGTCATTTTCGTCCTCCCTAGGCATATTATTGTCAAATTAGGGTTTTTAACCAATCTTGTGCATCCAATAGGTGTCTTTGTGTCATTGGGTGATCAATTAGGGTATTTTCGTCCTCCCTAGGCATATTCTTGTCCAATTAGGGTTTTTAACCAATCTTGTGCATCCAATAGGTGTGTTTGTGTCATTGGATGATCAATTAGGCCATTTTCGTCCTCCCTAGGTTTATTTTTGTCCAATTAGGGTTTTTAACCAATCTTGTGCATCCAATAGGTGTGTTTGTGTCATTGGATGATCAATTAGGTCATTTTCGTCCTCCCTAGGCTTATTCTTGTCCAATTAGGGTTTTTAACCAATCTTGTGCATCCAATAAGTTCATTTGTGTCATTGGATTAACATTTAGGTCATTTTCGTCCTCCCTAGGCATATTCTTGTCCAATTAGGGTTTTGAACCAATCATGCGCATCCAATAGGTGTGTTTGTGTCATTGGATGATCAATTAGGTCATTTTCGTCCTCCCTAGGCTTATTCTTGTCCAATTAGGGTTTTTAACCAATCTTGTGCATCCAATAGGTGTGTTTGTGTCATTGGATGATCAATTAGGTCATTTTCGTCCTCCCTAGGCTTATTCTTGTCCAATTAGGGTTTTTAACCAATCTTGTGCATCCAATAAGTTGAGTTGTGTCATTCGATTAACATTTAGGTCATTTTCGTCCTCCGTAGGCTTATTCTTGTCCAATTAGGGTTTTTAACCAATCTTGTGCATCCAATAGGTGTGTTTGTGTCATTGGATGATCAATTAGGTCATTTTCGTCCTCCCTAGGCTTATTCTTGTCCAATTAGGGTTTTTAACCAATCTTGTGCATCCAATAGGTGTGTTTGTGTCATTGGATGATCAATTAGGTCATTTTCGTCCTCACTAGGCATATTCTTGTCCAGTTAGGGTTTTTAACCAATCTTGTGCATCCAATAGGTGTGTTTGTGTCATTGGATGATCAATTAGGTCATTTTCGTCCTCCCTAGGCTTATTCTTGTCCAATTAGGGTTTTTAACCAATCTTGTGCATCCAATAAGTTCATTAGTGTCATTGGATGATCAATTAGGTCATTTTCGTCCTCCCTAGGCATGTTCTTGTCCAACTATAGTTTTTAACCAATCTTGTGCATCCAATAGGTGTGTTTGTGTCATTGGATGATCAATTAGGTCATTTTCGTCCTCCCTAGGCTTATTCTTATCCAATTAGGGTTTTTAACCAATCTTGTGCATCCAATAAGTTGAGTTGTGTCATTGGATTAACATTTAGGTCATTTTCATTCTCCCTAGGCTTATTCTTGTCCAATTAGGGTTTTTAACCAATCTTGTGCATCCAATAGGTGTGTTTGTGTCATTGGATGATCAATTAGGTCATTTTCGTCCTCCCTAGGCTTATTCTTGTCCAATTAGGGTTTTTAACCAATCTTGTGCATCCAATAGGTGTGTTTGTGTCATTGGATGATCAATTGGATCATTTTCGTCCTCCCTAGGCTTATTCTTGTCCAATTAGGGTTTTTAACCAATCTTGTGCATCCAATAACTTTGTTTGTGTCATTGAATTAATATTTAGGTCATTTTCGTCCTCCCTAGGCATATGCTTGTCCAATTATGGTTTTTAACCAATCTTGTGCATCCAATAGGTGTGTTTGTGTCATTGGATGATCAATTGGATCATTTTCGTCCTCCCTAGGCTTATTCTTGTCCAATTAGGGTTTTTAACCAATCTTGTGCATCCAATAACTTTGTTTGTGTCATTGAATTAAAATTTAGGTCATTTTCGTCCTCCCTAGGCATATTCTTGTCCAATTAGGGTTTTTAACCAATCTTGTGCATCCAATAGGTGTGTTTGTGTCATTGGATGATCATTTAGGTCATTTTCGTCCTCCCTAGGCATATTCTTGTCCAATTAGGGTTTTTAACCAATCTTGTGCATCCAATAGGTGTGTTTGTGTCATTGGATGATCAATTAGGTCATTTTCGTCCTCCCTAGGCTTATTCTTGTCCAAATAGGGTTTTTAACCAATCTTGTGCATCCAATAAGTTGAGTTGTGACATTGGATTAACATTTAGGTCATTTTCGTTCTCCCTAGGCTTATTCTTGTCCAAATAGGGTTTTTAACCAATCTTGTGCATCCAATAAGTTCATTTGTGTCATTGGATTAACATTTAGGTCATATCCGTCCTCCCTAGGCATATTCTTGTCCAATTAGGGTTTTTAACCAATCTTGTGCATCCAATAGGTGTGTTTGTGTCATTGGATGATCAATTAGGTCGTTTTCGTCCTCCATAGGCTTATTCTTGTCCAATTAGGGATTTTAACCAATCTTATGCATCCAATAAGTTTGTTTGTGTCATTGAATTAATATTTAGGTCATTTTCGTTCTCCCTAGGCATATTCTTGTCCAATTAGGGTTTTTAACCAAACTTGTGCATTCAATAGGTGTGTTTGTGTCATTGGATGATGAATTAGGTCATTTTCGTCCTCCCTAGGCATATTCTTGTCCAATTAGGGTTTTTAACCAATCTTGTGCATCCAATAGGTGTGTTTGTGTCATTGGATGATCAATTAGGTCATTTTCGTCCTCCCTAGGCTTATTCTTGTCCAATTAGGGTTTTTAACCAATCTTGTGCATCCAATAAGTTGAGTTGTGTCATTGGATTAACATTTAGGTCATTTTCATTCTCCCTAGGATTATTCTTGTCCAATTAGGGTTTTTAACTAATCTTGTGCATCCAATAAGTTTGTTTGTGTCATTGAATTAATATTTAGGTCATTTTCGTCCTCCCTAGGCATCATCTTGTCCAATTAGGGTTTTTAACCAATCTTTTGCATCCAATAGGTGTGTTTGTGTCATTGGATGATCAATTAGGTCATTTTCGTCCTCCCTAGGCTTATTCTTGTCCAATTAGGGTTGTTAACCAATCTTGTGCATCCAATAACTTTGTTTGTGTCATTGAATTAATATTTAGGTCATTTTCGTCCTCCCTAGGCATATTCTTGTCCAATTAGGGTTTTTAACCAATCTTTTGCATCCAATAGGTGTGTTTGTGTCATTGGATGATCAGTTAGGTAATTTTCGTCCTCCCTAGGCTTATTCTTGTCCAATTAGGGTTTTTAACCAATCTTGTGCATCCAATAAGTTGAGTTGTGTCATTGGATTAACATTTAGGTCATTTTCATTCTCCCTAGGCTTATTCTTGTCCAATTAGGGTTTTTAACCAATCTTGTTCATCCAATAAGTTCATTTGTGTCATTGGATTCACATTTAGGTCATATTCGTCCTCCCTAGGCATATTCTTGTCCAATTAGGGTTTTTAACCAATCTTGTGCATCCAATAAGTTTGTTTGTGTCATTGAATTAATATTTAGGTCATTTTCGTCCTCCCTAGGCATATTCTTGTGCAATTAGGGTTTTTAACCAATCTTGTGCATCCAATAGGTGTGTTTGTATCATTGGATGATCAATTAGGTCAATTTCGTCCTCCATAGGCATATTCTTGTCCAACTAGGGTTTTTAACCAATCTTGTGCATCCAAAAGGTGTTTTATGTCGTTGGATGATCAATTAGGTCATTTTCGTCCTCCCTAGGCTTATTCTTGTCCAATTAGGGTTTTTAACCAATCTTGTGCATCCAATAGGTGTGTTTGTGTCATTGGATGATCAATTAGGTCATTTTCGTTCTCCCTAGGCTTATTCTTGTCCAATTAGGGTCTTTAACCAATCTTGTGTATCCAATAAGTTCATTTGTGTTATTGGATTAACATTTAGGTCATACTCGTCCTCCCTAAGCATATTCTTGTCCAATTAGGGTTTTTAACCAATCTTGTGCATCTAATAGGTGTGTTTGTGTCATTGGATGATCAATTAGGTCATTTTCATCCTCCCTAGGCATATTCTACTCCAATTAGGGTTTTTAACCAATCTTGTGCATCCAATAGGTGTGTTTGTGTCATTGGATGATCAATTAGGTCATTTTCGTCCTCCCTAGTCTTATTCTTGTCCAATTAGGGTTTTTAACAAATCATGTGCATCCAATAAGTTGAGTTGTGTCATTGGATTAACATTTAGGTCATTTTCATTCTCCTTAGGCTTATTCTTGTCCAATTAGGGTTTTTAACCAATCTTGTGCATCCAATAAGTTCATTTGTGTCATTGGATGATCAATTAGGTCATTTTCGTCCTCCCTAGGCATATTCTGGTGCAACTAGGTTTTTTAACCAATCTTGTGCATCAAATAGGTGTGTTTGTGTCATTGGATGATCAATTAGGTCATTTTCGTCCTCCCTAGGCTTATTCTTGTCCAATTAGGGTTTTTAACCAATCTTGTGCATCCAATAAGTTGAGTTGTGTCATTGGATTAACATTTAGGTCATTTTCGTCCTCCCTAGGCTTATTCTCGACCAATCAGGGTTTTTAACCCATCTTGTGCATCCAATAAGTTCATTTGTATTGAATTAATATTTAGGTCATTTTCGTCCTCCCTAGGCATATTGTTGTCAAATTAGGAGTTTTAACCAATCTTGTGCATCCAATAGGTGTGTTTGTGTCATTGGATGATCAATTAGGTCATTTTCGTCCTCCCTAGGCATATTCTTATCCAATTAGGGTTTTTAACCAATCTTGTGCATCCAATAGGTCTGTTTGTGTCATTGGATGATCAATTAGGTCATTTTCGTCCTCCCTAGGCTTATTCTTGTCCAATTAGGGTTTTTAACCAATCTTGTGCATCCAATAAGTTGAGTTGTGTCATTGGATTAACATTTAGGTCATTTTCGTCCTCCCTAGGGTTATTCTTGTCCAATTAGGGTTTTTAACCAATCTTGTGCATCCAATAAGTTCATTTGTGTCATTGGATTAATATTTAGGTCATTTTCGTCCTCCCTAGGCATATTCTTATCCAATTATTTAGACCAATCTTGTGCATCCAATAGGTGTGTTTGTGTCATTGGATGATCAGTTAGGTTATTTTCGTCCTCCCTAGGCTTATTCTTGTCCAATTAGTGTTTTTAACTAATCTTGTGCATCCAATAAGTTCATTTGTGTCATTGGATGATCAATTAGGTCATTTTCGTCCTCCCTAGGCATATTCTTGTCCAATTAGGGTTTTTAACCAATCTTGTGCATCCAATAGGTGTGTTTGTGTCATTGGATGATCAATTAGGTCATTTTCGTCCTCCCTAGGCTTATTCTTGTCCAATTAGGGTTTTTAACCAATCTTGTGCATCCAATAAGTTGAGTTGTGTCATTGGATTAATATTTAGGTTATTTTCGTCCTCCCTAGGCATATTCTTGTCCAATTAGGGTTTTTAACCAATCTTGTGCATCCAATAGGTGTGTTTGTGTCATTGGATGATCAATTAGGTCATTTTCGTCCTCCCTAGGCTTATTCTTGTCCAATTAGGGTTTTTAACCAATCTTGTGCATCCAATAACTTTGTTTGTGTCCTTTAATTAATATTTAGGTCATTTTCGTCCTCCCTAGGCATATTCTTGTCCAATTAGGGTTTTTAACCAATCTTGTGCATACAATAGGTGTGTTTGTGTCATTGGATGTTCAATTAGGTTATTTTCGTCCTCCCTAGGCTTATTCTTGTCCAATTAGGGTTTTTAACCAATCTTGTGCATCCAATAAGTTCATTTGTGTCATTGGATTAACATTTAGGTCATTTTCGTCCTCCCTAGGCATATTCTTGTCCAATTAGGGTTTTTAACCAATCTTGTGCATCCAATAAGTTCATTTGTGTTATTGGATTAACATTTAGGTCATTTTCGTCCTCCGTTGGCATATTCTTGTCCAATTAGGGTTTTTAACCAATCTTGTGCATCCAATAGGTGTGTTTGTGTCATTGGATGATCAATTAGGTCATTTTCGTCCTCCCAAGGCTTATTCTTGTCCAATTTGGGTTTTTAACCAATCTTGTGCATCCAATAGGTGTGTTTGTGTCATTGCATGATCAATTAGGTTATTTTCGTCCTCCCTAGGCTTATTCTTGTCCAATTAGGGTTTTTAACCAATCTTGTGCATCCAATAAGTTCATTTGTGTCATTGGATTAACATTTAGGTCATTTTCGTCCTCCCTAGGCATATTCTTGTCCAATTAGGGTTTTTAACCAATCTTGTGCATCCAATAAGTTCATTTGTGTTATTGGTTTAACATTTAGGTCATTTTCGTCTTCCCTTGGCATATTCTTGTCCAATTAGGGTTTTTAACCAATCTTGTGCATCCAATAGGTGTGGTTGTGTCATTGGATAATCAGTTAGGTCATTTTTGTCCTCCCTAGGCTTATTCTTGTCCAATTAGGGTTTTTAACCAATCTTGTGCATCCAATAAGTTTGTTTGTGTCATTGAATTAATATTTAGGTTATTTTCGTCCTGCCTAGGCATATTCTTGTCCAATTAGGGTTTTTAACCAATCTTGTGCATCCAATAGGTGTGTTTGTGTCATTGGATGATCAATTAGGTCATTTTCGTCCTCCCTAGGCTTATTCTTGTCCAATTAGGGTTTTTAACCAATCTTGTGCATCCAATAACTTTGTTTGTGTCCTTGAATTAATATTTAGGTCATTTTCGTCTTCCCTAGGCATATTCTTGTCCAATTAGGGTTTTTAACCAATCTTGTGCATCCAACAGGTGTGTTTGTGTCATTGGATGTTCAATTAGGTTATTTTCGTCCTCCCTAGGCTTATTCTTGTCCAATTAGGGTTTTTAACCAATCTTGTGCATCCAATAAGTTCATTTGTGTCATTGGATTAACATTTAGGTCATTTTCGTCCTCCCTAGGCATATTCTTGTCCAATTAGGGTTTTTAACTAATCTTGTGAATCCAATATGTGTGTTTGTGTCGTTGGATGATCAATTAGGTCATTTTCGTCCTCCCTAGGCTTATTCTTGTCCAATTAGGGTTTTTAACCAATCTTGTGCATCCAATAAGTTCATTTGTGTCATTGGATGATCAATTAGGTCATTTTCGTCCTCCCTAGGCATATTCTTGTCCAACTAGGGTTTTAAAACAATCTTGTGCATCCAATAGGTGTGTTTGTGTCATTGGACGATCAATTAGGTTATTTTCGTCCTCCCTAGGCTTATTCTTGTCCAATTAGGGTTTTTAACCAATCTTGTGCATCCAATAGGTGTGTTTGTGTCATTGGATGATCAATTAGGTCATTTTCGTCCTCCCTAGGCTTATTCTTGTCCAATTAGGGTTTTTAACCAATCTTGTGCATCCAATAGGTGTGTTTGTGTCATTGGATGATCAATTAGGTTATTTTCGTCCTCCCTAGGCTTATTCTTGTCCACTTAGGGTTTTTAACCAATCTTGTGCATCCAATAGGTGTGTTTGTGTCATTGGATGATCAATTAGGTCATTTTCGTCCTCCCTAGGCTTATTCTTGTCCAATTAGGGTTTTTAACCAATCTTGTGCATCCAATAGGTGTGTTTGTATCATTGGATGATCAATTAGGTCATTTTTGTCCTCCCTAGGCTTATTCTTGTCCAATTAGGAATTTTAACCAATCTTGTGCATCCAATAGGTGTGTTTGTGTCATTGGATGATCAATTAGGTCATTTTCGTCCTCCCTAGGCTTATTCTTGTCCAATTAGGGTTTTTAACCAATCTTGTGCATCCAATAGGTGTGTTTGTGTCATTGGATGATCAATTAGGTCATTTTCGTCCTCCCTAGGCTTATTCTTGTCCAATTAGGGTTTTTAACCAATCTTGTGCATCCAATAGGTGTGTTTGTGTCATTGGACGATCAATTAGGTCATTTTCGTCCTGCCTAGGCTTATTCTTGTCCAATTAGGGTTTTTAACCAATCTTGTGCATCCAATAGGTGTGTTTGTGTCATTGGATGATCAATTAGGTCATTTTTGTCCTCCCTAGGCTTATTCTTGTCCAATTAGGGTTTTTAACCAATCTTGTGCATCCAATAAGTTCATTTGTATCATTGGATGATCAATTAGGTCATTTTCGTCCTTCATAGGCATATTCTTGTCCAACTAGGGTTTTTAACCAGTCTTGTGCATCCAATAGGTGTGTTTGTGTCATTGGATGATCAATTAGGTCATTTTCATCCTCCCAAGGCTTATTCTTGTCCAATTAGGGTTTTTAACCAATCTTGTGCATCGAATAAGTTCATTTGTGTCATTGGATTATCATTTAGGTCATTTTCGTCCTCCCTAGGCATATTCTTGTCCAATTAGGGTTTTTAACCAATCTTGTGCATCCAATAGGTGTGTTTGTGTCATTGGATGATCAATTAGGTCATTTTCGTCCTCCGTAGGCATATTCTTGTCCAATTAGGGTTTTTAACCAATCTTGTGCATCCAATAGGTTTGTTTGTGTCATTGGATGATCAATTTGGTCATTTTTGTCCTCCCTAGGCTTATTCTTGTCCAATTAGGGTTTTTAACCAATCTTGTGCATCCAATAAGTTTGTTTGTGTCATTGAATTAATATTTAGGTCATTTTCGTCCTCCCTAGGCATATTCTTGTCCAATTAGGGTTTTTAACCAATCTTGTGCATCCAATAGGTGTGTTTGTGTCATTGGATGATCAATTAGGTCATTTTCGTCCTCCCTAGGCTTATTCTTGTCCAATTAGGGTTTTTAACCAATCTTGTGCATCCAATAAGTTCATTTGTGTCATTGGATTAACATTTAGGTCATTTTCGTCCTCCCTAGGCATATTATTGTCAAATTAGGGTTTTTAACCAATCTTGTGCATCCAATAGGTGTCTTTGTGTCATTGGGTGATCAATTAGGGTATTTTCGTCCTCCCTAGGCATATTCTTGTCCAATTAGGGTTTTTAACCAATCTTGTGCATCCAATAGGTGTGTTTGTGTCATTGGATGATCAATTAGGCCATTTTCGTCCTCCCTAGGTTTATTTTTGTCCAATTAGGGTTTTTAACCAATCTTGTGCATCCAATAGGTGTGTTTGTGTCATTGGATGATCAATTAGGTCATTTTCGTCCTCCCTAGGCTTATTCTTGTCCAATTAGGGTTTTTAACCAATCTTGTGCATCCAATAAGTTCATTTGTGTCATTGGATTAACATTTAGGTCATTTTCGTCCTCCCTAGGCATATTCTTGTCCAATTAGAGTTTTAGACAAAACTTGTGCATCCAATAGGTGTGTTTGGGTCATTGGATGATCAATTAGGTTATTTTCGTCCTCCATAGACTTATTCTTGTCCAATTAGGGTTTTTAACTAATTTTGTGCAACCAATAAGTTCATTTGTGTCATTGGATGATCAATTAGGTCATTTTCGTCTTCCCTAGGCACATTCTTATCCAATTAGGGTTTTTAACCAATCTTGTGCATCCAATAGGTGTGTTTGTGTCATTGGATGATCAATTAGGTCATTTTCGTCCTCCCTAGGCTTATTCTTGTCCAATTAGGGTTTTTAACCAATCTTGTGCATCCAATAGGTGTGTTTGTGTCATTGGATGATCAATTAGGTCATTTTCGTCCTCCCTAGGCTTATTCTTGTCCAATTAGGGTTTTTAACCAATCTTGTGCATCCAATAAATTCATTTGTGTCATTGGATTGACATTTAGGTCATTTTCGTCCTCCCTAGGCATATTCTTGTCCAATTAGGGTTTTAAACCAATCTTGTGCATCCAATAGGTGTGTTTGTGTCATTGGATGATCAATTAGGTCATTTTCGTCCTCCCTAGGCTTATTCTTGTCTTATTAGGGTTTTTAACCAATCTTGTGCATCCAATAGGTGTGTTTGTGTCATTGAACTAATATTTAGGTCATTTTCGTCCTCCCTAGGCATATTCTTGTCCAATTAGGGTTTTTAACCAATCTTGTGCATCCAATAGGTGTGTTTGTGTCATTGGATGATCAATTAGGTCATTTTCGTCCTCCATAGTCATATTCTTGTCCAACTAGGGTTTTTAACCAATCTTGTGCATCCAAAAGGTGTTTTATGTCGTTGGATGATCAATTAGGTCATTTTCGTCCTCCCTAGGCTTATTCTTGTCCAATTAGGGTTTTTAACCAATCTTGTGCATCCAATAGGTGTGTTTGTGTCATTGGATGATCAATTAGGTCATTTTCGTCCTCCCCAGGCTTATTCTTGTCCAATTAGGGTTTTTAAGCAATCTTGTGCATCCAATACGTTTGTTTGTGTCATTGAATTAATATTTAGGTCATTTTCGTCCTCCCTAGGCATATTCTTGTCCAATTAGGGTTTCTAACCAATCTTGTGCATCCAATAGGTGTGTTTGTGTCATTGGATGATCAATAAGGTCATTTTCGTCCTCCCTAGGCTTATTCTTGTCCAATTATGCTTTTTAACCAATCTTGTGCATCCAATAGGTGTGTTTGTGTCATTGGATGATCATTTAGGCCATTTTCGTCCTCCCTAGTCTTATTCTTGTCCAATTAGGGTTTTTAACCAATCTTGTGCATCCAGTAGGTGTGTTTGTGTCATTGGATGATCAATTAGGTCATTTTCGTTCTCCCTAGGCTTATTCTTGTCCAATTAGGGTCTTTAACCAATCTTGTGCATCCAATAAGTTCATTTATGTTATTGGATTAACATTTAGGTCATATTCGTCCTCCCTAAGCATATTCTTGTCCAATTAGGGTTTTTAACAAATCTTGTGCATCCAATAGGTGTGTTTGTGTCATTGGATGATCAATTAGGTCATTTTCATCCTCTCTAGGCATATTCTTATCCAATTAGGGTTTTTAACCAATCTTGTGCATCCAATAGGTGTGTTTGTGTCATTGGATGATCAATTAGGTCATTGTCGTCCTCCCTAGCCTTATTCTTGTCCAATTAGGGTTTTTAACCAATGTTGTGCATCCAATAAGTTGAGTTGTGTCATTGGATTAACATTTAGGTCATTTTCATTCTCCCTAGGCTTATTCTTGTCCAATTAGGGTTTTTAACCAATCTTGTGCATCCATTAAGTTCATTTGTGTCATTGGATTCACATTTAGGTCATATTCGTCCTCCCTAGGCATATTCTTGTCCAATTAGGGTTTTTAACCAATCTTGTGCATCCCATAGGTGTGTTTGTGTCATTGGATGATCAATTAGGTCATTTTCGTCCTCCCTAGGCATATTCTTATCCAATTAGGGTTTTTAACCAATCTTGTGCATCCAATAGGTGTGTTTGTGTCATTGGATGATCAATTAGGTCATTTTCATCCTCCATAGGCTTATTCTTGTCCAATTAGGATTTTTAACCAATCTTGTGCATCCAATAAGTTGAGTTGTGTCATTGGATTAACATTTAGGTCATTTTCGTCCTCCCTAGGCTTATTCTCGACCAATCAGGGTTTTTAACCCATCTTGTGCATCCAATAAGTTCATTTGTGTTGAATTAATATTTAGGTCATTTTCGTCCCCCCTAGGCATATTCTTGTCAAATTAGGGTTTTTAACCAATCTTGTGCATCCAATAGGTGTGTTTGTGTCATTGGATGATCAATTAGGTCATTTTCGTCCTCCCTAGGCATATTCTTATCCAATTAGGGTTTTTAACCAATCTTGTGCATCCAATAGGTGTGTTTGTGTCATTGGATGATCAATTAGGTCATTTTCGCCCTTTATATGCTTATTCTAGTCCAATTAGGGTTTTTAACCAATCTTGTGCATCCAATAAGTTCATTTGTGTCATTGGATGATCAATTAGGTCATTTTCGTCCTCCCTAGGCATATTCTTGTCCAACTAGGGTTTTTAACCAATCTTGTGCATCCAATAGGTGTGTTTGTGTCTTTGGATGATCAATTAGGTCATTTTCATCCTCCCTAGGCTTATTCTTGTCCAATTAGGGTTTTTAACCAATCTTGTGCATCCAATAGGTGTGTTTGTGTCATTGGATGATCTATTAGGTCATTTTCGTCCTCGCTAGGCTTATTCTTGTCCAATTAGGGTTTTTAACCAATCTTGTTCATCCAATAAGTTTGTTTGTGTCATTGAATTAATATTTAGGTCCTTTTCGTCCTCCCTAGGCATATTCTTGTCCAATTAGGGTTTTTAACCAATCTTGTGCATCCAATAGGTGTGTTTGTGTCATTGGATGATCAATTAGGTCATTTTCGTCCTCCCTAGGCTTATTCTTGTCCAATTAGGGTTTTTAACCAATCTTGTGCATCCAATAGGTGTGTTTGTGTCATTGGATGATCAATTAGGTCATTTTCGTCCTCCTTAGGCTTATTCTTGTCCAATTAGGGTTTTTAACCAATCTTGTGCATCCAATAGGTGTGTTTGTGGCATTGGATGATCAATTAGGTTATTTTCGTCCTCCCTAGGCTTATTCTTGTCCAATTATGGTTTTTAACTAATCTTGTGCATCCAATAGGTGGGTTTGTGTCATTGGATGATCAATTAGGTCATTTTCGTCCTCCCTAGGCTTATTCTTGTCCAATTAGGGTTTTTAACCAATCTTGTGCATCCAATAGGTGTGTTTGTGTCATTGGATGATCAATTAGGTCATTTTCGTCCTCCCTAGGCTTATTCTTGTCCAATTAGGGTTTTTAACCAATCTTGTGCATCCAATAAGTTCATTTGTGTCATTGGATTAACATTTAGGTCATTTTCGTCCTCCCTAGGCATATTCTTGTCCAATTAGGGTTTTTAACCAATCTTGTGCATCCAATAGGTGTGTTTGAGTTATTGGATGATCAATTAGGTCATTTTCGTCCTCCCTAGGCATATTCTTGTCAAATTAGGGTTTTTAACCAATCTTGTGCATCCAATAGGTGTGTTTGTGTCATTGGATGATCAATTAGGTCATTTTCGTCCTCCCTAGGCTTATTCTTGTCCAATTAGGGTTTTTAACCTATCTTGTGCATCCAATAAGTTTGTTTGTGTCATTGAATTAATATTTAGGTCATTTTCGTCCTCCCTAGGCTTATTCTTGTCCAATTAGGGTTTTTAACCAATCTTGTGCATCCAATAGGTGTGTTTGTGTCATTGGATGATCAATTAGGTCATTTTCGTCCTCCCTAGGCTTATTCTTGTCCAATTAGGGTTTTTAACCAATCTTGTGCATCCAATAAGTTGCGTTGTGTCATAGGATTAACATTTAGGTCATTTTCGTTCTCCCTAGGCTTATTCTTATCCAATTAGGGTTTTTAACCAATCTTGTGCATCCAATAGGTGTGTTTGTGTCATTGGATGATCAATTAGGTCATTTTCGTCCTCCCTAGGCTTATTCTTGTCCAATTAGGGTTTTTAACCAATCTTGTGCATCCAATAGGTGTGTTTGTGTCATTGGATGATCAATTAGGTCATTTTCGTCCTCCCTAGGCATATTCTGGACCAATTAGGGTTTTTAACCAATCTTGTGCATCCAATTGGTGTGTTTGTGGCAATGGATGATCAATTAGGTCATTTTCGTCCTCCCTAGGCTTATTCTTGTCCAATTAGGGTTTTTAACCAATCTTGTGCATCCAATAGGTGTGTTTGTGTCATTGGATGATCAATTAGGTCATTTTCGTCCTCCCTAGGCTTATTCTTGTCCAATTAGGGTTTTTAACCAATCTTGTGCATCCAATAGGTGTGTTTGTGTCATTGGACGATCAATTAGGTCTTTTTCGTCCTCCCTAGGCATATTCTTGTCAAATTAGGGTTTTTAACCAATCTTGTGCATCCAATAAGTTGAGTTGTGTCATTGGATTAACATTTGGGTCATTTTCGTCCTCCATAGGCTTATTCTTGTCCAATTAGGGTTTTTAACCAATCTTGTGCATCCAATAAGTTGAGCTGTGTCATTGGATTAACATTTAGGTCATTTTCGTCCTCCCTAGGCTTATTCTTGTCCAATTAGGGTTTTTAACCAATCTTGTGCATCCAATAAGTTCATTTGTGTCATTGGATTAACATTTAGGTCATTTTCGTCCTCCCTAGGCATATTCTTGTCCAATTAGAGTTTTAGACAAAACTTGTGCATCCAATAGGTGTGTTTGGGTCATTGGATGATCAATTAGGTTATTTTCGTCCTCCATAGACTTATTCTTGTCCAATTAGGGTTTTTAACTAATTTTGTGCAACCAATAAGTTCATTTGTGTCATTGGATGATCAATTAGGTCATTTTCGTCTTCCCTAGGCACATTCTTATCCAATTAGGGTTTTTAACCAATCTTGTGCATCCAATAGGTGTGTTTGTGTCATTGGATGATCAATTAGGTCATTTTCGTCCTCCCTAGGCTTATTCTTGTCCAATTAGGGTTTTTAACCAATCTTGTGCATCCAATAGGTGTGTTTGTGTCATTGGATGATCAATTAGGTCATTTTCGTCCTCCCTAGGCTTATTCTTGTCCAATTAGGGTTTTTAACCAATCTTGTGCATCCAATAAGTTTGTTTGTGTCATTGAATTAATATTTAGGTCATTTTCGTCCTCCTTAGGCATCATCTTGTCCAATTAGGGTTTTTAACCAATCTTTTGCATCCAATAGGTGTGTTTGTGTCATTGGATGATCAATTAGGTCATTTTCGTCCTCCCTAGGCTTATTCTTGTCCAATTAGGGTTTTTAACCAATCTTGTGCATCCAATATCTTTGTTTGTGTCATTGAATTAATATTTAGGTCATTTTCCTCCTCCCTAGGCATATTCTTGTCCAATTAGGGTTTTTAACCAATCTTGTGCATCCAATAGGTGTGTTTGTGTCATTGGATGATCAATTAGGTCATTTTGGTCCTCCCTAGGCTTATTCTTGTCCAATTAGGGTTTTTAACCAATTTTGTGCATCCAATAAGTTCATTTGTGTCATTGGATTAACATTTAGGTCATTTTCGTCCTCCCTAGACATATTCTTGTCCAATTAGGGTTTTTAACCAATCTTGTGCAACCAATAGGTGTGTTTGTGTCATTGGATGATTAATTAGCTCGTTTTCGTCCTCCCTATGCTTATTCTTTTCCAATTAGGGTTTTAACCATTCTTGTGCATCCAATAAGTTCATTTGTGTCATTGGATGATCAATTAGGTCATTTTCGTCCTCCCTAGGCATATTCTTGTCCAATTAGTGTTTTTAACCAATCTTGTGCATCCCATAGGTGTGTTTGTGTCATTGGATGATCAATTAGGTCATTTTCGTCCTCCCTAGGCATATTCTTATCCAATTAGGGTTTTTAACCAATCTTGTGCATCCAATAGGTGTGTTTGTGTCATTGGATGATCAATTAGGTCATTTTCGTCCTCCCTAGGCTTATTCTTGTCCAATTAGGGTTTTTAACCAATCTTGTGCATCCAATAAGTTGAGTTGTGTCATTGGATTAACATTTAGGTCATTTTCATTCTCCCTAGGATTATTCTTGTCCAATTAGGGTTTTTAACTAATCTTGTGCATCCAATAAGTTTGTTTGTGTCATTGAATTAATATTTAGGTCATTTTCGTCCTCCCTAGGCATCATCTTGTCCAATTAGGGTTTTTAACCAATCTTTTGCATCCAATAGGTGTGTTTGTGTCATTGGATGATCAATTAGGTCATTTTCGTCCTCCCTAGGCTTATTCTTGTCCAATTAGGGTTGTTAACCAATCTTGTGCATCCAATAACTTTGTTTGTGTCATTGAATTAATATTTAGGTCATTTTCGTCCTCCCTAGGCATATTCTTGTCCAATTAGGGTTTTTAACCAATCTTTTGCATCCAATAGGTGTGTTTGTGTCATTGGATGATCAGTTAGGTAATTTTCGTCCTCCCTAGGCTTATTCTTGTCCAATTAGGGTTTTTAACCAATCTTGTGCATCCAATAAGTTGAGTTGTGTCATTGGATTAACATTTAGGTCATTTTCATTCTCCCTAGGCTTATTCTTGTCCAATTAGGGTTTTTAACCAATCTTGTTCATCCAATAAGTTCATTTGTGTCATTGGATTCACATTTAGGTCATATTCGTCCTCCCTAGGCATATTCTTGTCCAATTAGGGTTTTTAACCAATCTTGTGCATCCAAAAAGTTTGTTTGTGTCATTGAATTAATATTTAGGTCATTTTCGTCCTCCATAGGCATATTCTTGTCCAATTAGGGTTTTTAACCAATCTTGTGCATCCAATAGGTGTGTTTGTGTCATTGGATGATCAATTAGGTCAATTTCGTCCTCCATAGGCATATTCTTGTCCCACTAGGGTTTTTAACCAATCTTGTGCATCCAAAAGGTGTTTTATGTCGTTGGATGATCAATTAGGTCATTTTCGTCCTCCCTAGGCTTTTTCTTGTCCAATTAGGGTTTTTAACCAATCTTGTGCATCCAATAGGTGTGTTTGTGTCATTGGATGATCAATTAGGTCATTTTCGTCCTCCCTAGGCTTATTCTTGTCCAATTAGGGTTTTTAACCAATCTTGTGCATCCAATACGTTTGTTTGTGTCATTGAATTAATAGTTAGGTCATTTTCGTCCTCCCTAGGCATATTCTTGTCCAATTAGGGTTTCTAACCAATCTTGTGCATCCAATAGGTGTGTTTGTGTCATTGGATGATCAATAAGGTCATTTTCGTCCTCCTTAGGCTTATTCTTGTCCAATTAGGCTTTTTAACCAATCTTGTGCATCCAATAGGTATGTTTGTGTCATTGGATGATCAATTAGGCCATTTTCGTCCTCCCTAGTCTTATTCTTGTCCAATTAGGGTTTTTAACCAATCTTGTGCATCCAGTAGGTGTGTTTGTGTCATTGGATGATCAATTACGCCATTTTCGTTCTCCCTAGGCTTATTCTTGTCCAATTAGGGTCTTTAACCAATCTTGTGCATCCAATAAGTTCATTTATGTTATTGGATTAACATTTAGGTCATATTCGTCCTCCCTAAGCATATTCTTGTCCAATTAGGGTTTTTAACCAATCTTGTGCATCCAATAGGTGTGTTTGTGTCATTGGATGATCAATTAGGTCATTTTCATCCTCTCTAGGCATATTCTTATCCAATTATGGTTTTTAACCAATCTTGTGCATCCAATAGGTGTGTTTGTGTCATTGGATGATCAATTAGGTCATTGTCGTCCTCCCTAGGCTTATTCTTGTCCAATTAGGGTTTTTACCAATCTTGTGCATCCAATAAGTTGAGTTGTGTCATTGGATTAACATTTAGGTCATTTTCATTCTCCCTAGGCTTATTCTTGTCCAAATAGGGTTTTTAACCAATCTTGTGCATCCATTAAGTTCATTTGTGTCATTGGATTCACATTTAGGTCATATTCGTCCTCCTTAGGCATATTCTTGTCCAATTAGGGTTTTTAACCAATCTTGTGCATCCCATAGGTGTGTTTGTGTCATTGGATGATCAATTAGGTCATTTTCGTTCTCACTAGGCATATTTTTATCCAATTAGGGTTTTTAACCAATCTTGTGCATCCAATAGGTGTGTTTGTGTCATTGGATGATCAATTAGGTCATTTTCGTCCTCCCTAGGCTTATTCTTGTCCAATTAGGGTTTTTAACCAATCTTGTGTATCCAATAAGTTGAGTTGTGTCAATGGATTAACATTTAGGTCATTTTCATTCTCCCTAGGATTATTCTTGTCCAATTAGGGTTTTTAACCAATCTTTTGCATCCAATAAGTTTGTTTGTGTCATTGAATTAATATTTAGGTCATTTTCGTCCTCCCTAGGCATCATCTTGTCCAATTAGGGTTTTTAACCAATCTTTTGCATCCAATAGGTGTGTTTGTGTCATTGGATGATCAATTAGGTCATTTTCGTCCTCCCTAGGCTTATTCTTGTCCAATTAGGGTTGTTAACCAATCTTGTGCATCCAATAACTTTGTTTGTGACATTGAATTAATATTTAGGTCATTTTCGTCCTCCCTAGGCATATTCTTGTCC
The DNA here is from genome assembly GCA_037974775.1 of Cicer pinnatifidum. Lineage (NCBI taxonomy): Eukaryota > Viridiplantae > Streptophyta > Magnoliopsida > Fabales > Fabaceae > Cicer > Cicer pinnatifidum. Next base: position 67,615 of record JBBPBR010001798.1, read on the forward strand.
AATTAGGGTTTTTAACCAATCTTTTGCATCCAATAGGTGTGTTTGTGTCATTGGATGATCAATTAGGTAATTTTCGTCCTCCCTAGGCTTATTCTTGTCCAATTAGGGTTTTTAACCAATCTTGTGCATCCAATAAGTTGAGTTGTGTCATTGGATTAACATTTAGGTCATTTTCATTCTCCCTAGGCTTATTCTTGTCCAATTAGGGTTTTTAACCAATCTTGTGCATCCAATAAGTTCATTTGTGTCATTGGATTCACATTTAGGTCATATTCGTCATCCCTAGGCATATTCTTGTCCAATTAGGGTTTTTAACCAATCGTGTGCATCCCATAGGTGTGTTTGTGTCATTGGATGATCAATTATGTCATTTTCGTCCTCCCTAGGCATATTCTTATCCAATTAGGGTTTTTAACCAATCTTGTGCATCCAATAGGTGTGTTTGTGTCATTGGATGATCAATTAGGTAATTTTCGTCCTCCCTAGGCTTATTCTTGTCCAATTAGGGTTTTTAACCAATCTTGTGCATCCAATAAGTTGAGTTGTGTCATTGGATTAACATTTAGGTCATTTTCATTCTCCCTAGGCTTATTCTTGTCCAATTAGGGTTTTTAACCAATCTTGTGCATCCATTAAGTTCATTTGTGTCATTGGATTCACATTTAGGTCATATTCGTCCTCCCTAGGCATATTCTTGCCCAATTAGGGTTTTTAACCAATCTTGTGCATCCCAAAGGTGTGTTTGTGTCATTGGATGATCAATTAGGTCATTTTCGTCCTCCTCAGGCATATTCTTATCCAATTAGGGTTTTTAACCAATCTTGTGCATCCAATAGGTGTGTTTGTGTCATTGGATGATCAATTAGGTCATTTTCGTCCTCCCTAGGCTTAATCTTGTCCAATTAGGGTTTTTAACCAATCTTGTGCATCCAATAAGTTGAGTTGTGTCATTGGATTAACATTTAGGTCATTTTCATTCTCCCAAGGCTTATTCTTGTCCAATTAGGGTTTTTAACCAATCTTGTGCATCCATTAAGTTCATTTGTGTCATTGGATTCACATTTAGGTCATATTCGTCCTCCCTAGGCATATTCTTGTCCAATTAGGGTTTTTAACCAATCTTGTGCATCCAATAGGTGTGTTTGTGTCATTGGATGATCAATTAGGTCATTTTCGTCCTCCCTAGGCTTATTCTTGTCCAATTAGGGTTTTTAACCAATCTTGTGCATCCAATAGGTGTGCTTGTGTCATTGGATGATCAATTAGGTCATTTTCGTCATCCCTAGGCTTATTCTTGTCCAATTAGGGTTTTTAACCAATCTTGTGCATCTAAAAACTTTGTTTGTGTCGTTGAATTAATATTTAGGTCATTTTCGTCCTCCCTAGGCATATTCTTGTCCAATTAGGGTTTTTAACCAATCTTGTGCATCCAATAGGTGTGTTTGTGTTATTGGAGGATCAATTAGGTCATTTTCATCCTCCCTAGGCTTATTCTTGTCCAATTATGGTTTTTAACCAATCTTGTGCATCCAATAAGTTCATTTGTGTCATTGGATTAACATTTAGGTCATTTTCGTCCTCCCTAGGGATATTCTTGTCCAATTAGGGTTTTTAACCACTCTTGTGCTTCCAATAGGTGTGTTTGTGTCATTGGATGATCAAATAGGTCATTTTCGTCCTCCCTAGGCTTATTCTTGTCCAATTAGGGTTTTTAACCAATCTTATGCATCCAATAACTTTGTTTGTGTCATTGAATTAATATTTAGGTCATTTTCGTCCTCCCTAGGCATATTCTTGTCCAATTAGGGTTTTTAACCAATCTTGTGCTTCCAATAGGTGTGTTTGTGTCATTGGATGATCAATTAAGTCATTTTCGTCCTCTCTAGGCTTATTCTTGTCCATTTAGGGTTTTTAACCAATCTTATGCATCCAATAACTTTGTTTGTGTCATTGAATTAATATTTAGGTCATTTTCGTCCTCCCTAGGCATATTCTTGTCCAATTAGGGTTTTTAACCAATCTTGTGCTTCCAATATGTGTGTTTGTGTCATTGGATGATCAATTAGGTCATTTTCGTCCTCCCTAGGCTTATTCTTGTCCAATTAGGGTTTTTAACCAATCTTGTGCATCCAATAAGTTCATTTGTGTCATTGGATTAACATTTAGGTCATTTTCGTCCTCCCTAGGCATATTCTTGTCCAATTAGGGTTTTTAACCAATCTTGTGCATCCAATAGGTGTGTTTGTGTCATTTGATGATCAATTAGGTTATTTTTGTCCTCCCTAGGCTTATTCATGTCCAATTTGGGTTTTTAACTAATCTTGTGCATCCAATAAGTTCATTTGTGTCATTGGATGATCAATTAGGTCATTTTCGTCCTCCCTAGGCATATTCTTGTCCAATTAGGGTTTTTAACCAATCTTGTGCATCCAATAGGTGTGTTTGTGTCATTGGATGATCAATTAGGTCATTTTCGTCCTCCCTAGGCTTATTCTTGTCCAATTAGGGTTTTTAACCAATCTTGTGCATCCAATAAGTTTGTTTGTGTCATTGGATTAACATTTAGGTCATTTTCATCCTCCCTAGGCATATTCTTGTCCAATTAGGGTTTTTAACCAATCTTGTGCATCCAATAGGTGTGTTTGTGTCATTGGATGATCAATTAGGTCATTTTCGTCCTCCCTAGGCTTATTCTTGTCCAATTAGGGTTTTTAACCAATCTTGTGCATCCAATAAGTTGAGTTGTGTCATTGGATTAACATTTAGGCCATTTTCGTTCTCCCTAGGCTTATTCTTGTCCAATTAGGGTTTTTAACCAATCTTGTGCATCCAATAAGTTCATTTGTGTCATTGGATTCACATTTAGGTCATATTCGTCCTCCCTAAGCATATTCTTGTCCAATTAGGGTTTTTAACCAATCTTGTGAATCCGATAGGTGTGTTTGTGTCATTGGATGATCAATTAGGTCATTTTCGTCCTCCCTAGGCATATTCTTGTCCAATTAGGGTTTTTAACCAATCTTGTGCATCCAATAGGTGTGTTTGTGTCATTGGATGATCAATTAGGTCATTTTCGTCCTCCATAGTCATATTCTTGTCCAACTAGGGTTTTTAACCAATCTTGTGCATCCAAAAGGTGTTTTATGTCGTTGGATGATCAATTAGGTCATTTTCGTCCTCCCTAGGCTTATTCTTGTCCAATTAGGGTTTTTAACCAATCTTGTGCATCCAATAGGTGTGTTTGTGTCATTGGATGATCAATTAGGTCATTTTCGTCCTCCCTAGGCTTATTCTTGTCCAATTAGGGTTTTTAACCAATCTTGTGCATCCAATAACTTTGTTTGTGTCATTGAATTAATATTTTGGTCATTTTCGTCCTCCCTAGGCATGTTCTTGTCCAACTAGGGTTTTTAACCAATCTTGTGCATCCAATTGGTGTGTTTGTGTCATTGGATGATCAATTAGGTCATTTTCGTCCTCCCTAGGCTTATTCTTGTCCAATTAGGGTTTTTAACCAATCTTGTGCATCCAATAGGTGTGTTTGTGTCATTGGATGATCAATTAGGTCATTTTCGTCCTCCCTAGGCTTATTCTTGTCCAATTAGGGTTTTTAACCAATCTTGTGCATCCAATAGGTGTGTTTGTGTCATTGGATGATCAATTAGGTCATTTTCGTCCTTTCTATGCTTATTTTTGTCCAATTAGGGTTTTTAAGCAATCTTGTGCATCCAATAAGTTCATTTGTGTCATTGGATGATCAATTAGGTCATTTTCGTCCTCCCTAGGCATATTCTTGTCCAACTAGGGTTTCTAACCAATCTTGTGCTTCCAATAGATGTGTTTGTGTCATTGGATGATCAATTAGGTCATTTTCGTCCTCCCTAGGCTTATTCTTGTCCAATTAGGGTTTTTAACCAATCTTGTGCATCCAATAGGTGTGTTTGTGTCATTGGATGATCAATTAGGTCATTTTCGTCCTCCCTAGGCTTATTCTTGTCCAATTAGGGTTTTTAACCAATCTTGTGCATCCAATAGGTGTGTTTGTGTCATTGGATGATCAATTAGGTCATTTTCGTCCTCCCTAGGCTTATTCTTGTCCAACTAGGGGTTTTAACCAATCTTGTGCATCCAATAGGTGTGTTTGTGTCATTGGATGATCAATTAGGTCATTTTCGTCCTCCCTAGGCTTATTCTTGTCCAATTAGGGTTTTTAACCAATCTTGTGCATCCAATACGTTTGTTTGTGTCATTGAATTAATATTTAGGTCATTTTCGTCCTCCCTAGGCATATTCTTGTCCAATTAGGGTTTCTAACCAATCTTGTGCATCCAATAGGTGTGTTTGTGTCATTGGATGATCAACAAGGTCATTTTCGTCCTCCCTAGGCTTATTCTTGTCCAATTAGGCTTTTTAACCAATCTTGTGAATCCAATAGGTGTTTTTGTGTCATTGGATGATCAATTAGGCCATTTTCGTCGTCCGTAGGCTTATTCTTGTCCAATTAGGGTTTTTAACCAATCTTGTGCATCCAGTAGGTGTGTTTGTGTCATTGGATGATCAATTAGGTCATTTTCGTTCTCCCTAGGCTTATTCTTGTCCAATTAGGGTCTTTAACCAATCTTGTGCATCCAATAAGTTCATTTGTGTTATTGGATTAACATTTAGGTCATATTCGTCCTCCCTAAGCATATTCTTGTCCAATTAGGGTTTTTAACCAATCTTGTGCATCCAATAGGTGTGTTTGTGTCATTGGATGATCAATTAGGTCATTTTCATCCTCTCTAGGGATATTCTTATCCAATTAGGGTTTTTAACCAATCTTGTGCATCCAATAGGTGTGTTTGTGTCATTGGATGATCAATTAGGTCATTTTCGTCCTCCCTAGGCTTATTCTTGTCCAATTAGGGTTTTTAACCAATCTTGTGCATCCAATAAGTTGAGTTGTGTCATTGGATTAACATTTAGGTCATTTTCATTCTCCCTAGGCTTATTCTTGTCCAATTAGGGTTTTTAACCAATCTTGTGCATCCATTAAGTTCATTTGTGTCATTGGATTCACATTTAGGTCATATTCGTCCTCCCTAGGCATATTCTTGTCCAATTAGGGTTTTTAACCAATCTTGTGCATCCAATAGGTGTGTTTGTGTCATTGGATGATCAATTAGGTCATTTTCGTCCTCCCTAGGCTTATTCTTGTCCAATTAGGGTTTTTAACCAATCTTGTGCATCTAATACGTTTGTTTGTGTCATTGAATTAATATTTAGGTCATTTTCGTCCTCCCTAGGCATATTCTTGTCCAATTAGGGTTTCTAACCAATCTTGTGCATCCAATAGGTGTGTTTGTGTCATTGGATGATCAATAAGGTCATTTTCGTCCTCCCTAGGCTTATTCTTGTCCAATTAGGCTTTTTAACCAATCTTGTGCATCCAATAGGTGTGTTTGTGTCATTGGATGATCAATTAGGCCATTTTCGTCCTCCCTAGGCTTATTCTTGTCCAATTAGGGTTTTTAACCAATCTTGTGCATCCAGTAGGTGTGTTTGTGTCATTGGATGATCAATTAGGTCATTTTCGTTCTCCCTAGGCTTATTCTTGTCCAATTAGGGTCTTGAACCAATCTTGTGCATCCAATAAGTTCATTTGTGTTATTGGATTAACATTTAGGTCATATTCGTCCTCCCTAAGCATATTCTTGTCCAATTAGGGTTTTTAACCAATCTTGTGCATCCAATAGGTGTGTTTGTGTCATTGGATGATCAATTAGGTCATTTTCATCCTCTTTAGGCATATTCTTATCCAATTATGGTTTTTAACCATTCTTGTGCATCCAATAGGTGTGTTTGTGTCATTGGATGATCAATTAGGTCATTTTCGTCCTCCCTTGGCTTATTCTTGTCCAATTAGGGTTTTTAACCAATCTTGTGCATCCAATAAGTTGAGTTGTGTCATTGGATTAACATTTAGGTCATTTTCATTCTCCCTAGGCTTATTCTTGTCCAATTAGGGTTTTTAACCAATCTTGTGCATCCATTAAGTTCATTTGTGTCATTGGATTCACATTTAGGTCATATTCGTCCTCCCTAGGCATATTCTTGTGCAATTAGGGTTTTTAACCAATCTTGTGCATCCCATAGGTGTGTTTGTGTCTTTGGATGATCAATTAGGTCATTTTCGTCCTCCCATGGCATATTCTTATCCAATTAGGGTTTTTAACCAATCTTGTGCATCCAATAGGTGTGTTTGTGTCATTGGATGATCAATTAGGTCATTTTCGTCCTCCCTAGGCTTATTCTTGTCCAATTAGGGTTTTTAACCAATCTTGTGCATCCAATAAGTTGAGTTGTGTCATTGGATTATCATTTAGGTCATTTTCATTCTCCCTAGGATTATTCTTGTCCCATTAGGGTTTTTAACCAATCTTGTGCATCCAATAAGTTTATTTGTGTCATTGAATTAATATTTAGGTCATTTTCGTCCTCCCTAGGCATCATCTTGTCCAATTAGGGTTTTTAACCAATCTTTTGCATCCAATAGGTGTGTTTGTGTCATTGGATGAACAATTAGGACATTTTCGTCCTCCCTAGGCTTATACTTGTCCAATTAGGGTTGTTAACCAATCTTGTGCATCCAATAACTTTGTTTGTGTCATTGAATTAATATTTAGGTCATTTTCGCCCTCCCTAGGCATATTCTTGTCCAATTAGGTTTTTTAACCAATCTTTTGCATCCAATAGGTGTGTTTGTGTCATTGGATGATCAATTAGGTAATTTTCATCCTCCCTAGGCTTATTCTTGTCCAATTAGGGTTTTTAACCAATCTTGTGCATCCAATAAGTTCATTTGTGTCATTGGATTAACATTTCGGTCATTTTCGTCCTCCCTAGGCATATTCTTGTCCAATTAGGGTTTTTAACCAATCTTGTGCATCCAATAGGTGTGTTTGTGTCATTGGATGATCAATTTAGGTCATTTTCGATCTCCATAGGCATATTCTTGTCCAATTAGGGTTTTTAACCAATCTTGTGCATCCAATAGGTGTGTTTGTGTCATTGGATGATCAATTAGATCATTTTCGTCCTCCCTAATCTTATTCTTGTCCAATTAGGGTTTTTAACCAATCTTGTGCATCCAATAGGTGTGTTTGTGTCATTGGATGATCAATTAGGTCATTTTCGTCCTCGCTAGGCTTATTCTTGTCCAATTAGGGTTTTTAACCAATCTTGTGCATCCAATAGGTGTGTTTGTGTCATTGGATGATCAATTAGGTCATTTTGGTCCTCCTTAGACTTATTCTTGTCCAATTAGGGTTTTTAACCAATCTTGTGCATCCAGTAGGTGTGTTTGTGTCATTGGATGATCAATTAGGTCATTTTCGTTCTCCCTAGGCTTATTCTTGTCCAATTAGGGTCTTTAACCAATCTTGTGCATCCAATAAGTTCATTTGTGTTATTGGATTAACATTTAGGTCATATTCGTCCTCCCTAAGCATATTCTTGTCCAATTAGCGTTTTTAACCAATCTTGTGCATCCAATAGGTGTGTTTGTGTCATTGGATGATCAATTAGGTCATTTTCATCCTCTCTAGGCATATTCTTATCCAATTAGGGTTTTTAACCAATCTTGTGCATCCAATAGGTGTGTTTGTGTCATTGGATGATCAATTAGGTCATTTTCGTCCTCCCTTGGCTTATTCTTGTCCAATTAGGGTTTTTAACCAATCTTGTGCATCCAATAAGTTGAGTTGTGTCATTGGATTAACATTTAGGTCATTTTCATTCTCCCGAGGCTTATTCTTGTCCAATTAGGGTTTTTAACCAATCTTGTGCATCCTTTAAGTTCATTTGTGTCATTGGATTCACATTTAGGTCATATTCGTCCTCCCTAGGCATATTCTTGTCCAATTAGGGTTTTTAACCAATCTTGTGCATCCAATAAGTTTGTTTGTGTCATTGAATTAATATTTAGGTCATTTTCGTCCTCCCTAGCCATATTCTTGTCCAATTAGGGTTTTTACCCAATCTTGTGCATCCAATAGGTGTGTTTGTGTCATTGGATGATCAATTAGGTCATTTTCGTCCTCCATAGGCATATTCTTGTCCAACTAGGGTTTTTAACCAATCTTGTACATCCAAAAGGTGTTTTATGTCGTTGGATGATCAATTAGGTCATTTTCGTCCTCCCTAGGCTTATTCTTGTCCAATTAGGGTTTTTAACCAATCTTGTGCATCCAATAGGTGTGTTTGTGTCATTGGATGATCAATTAGGTCATTTTCGTCCTCCCTAGGCTTATTCTTGTCCAATTAGGGTTTTTAACCAATCTTGTGCATCCAATAAGTTGAGTTGTGTCATTGGATTAACATTTAGGTCATATTCGTCCTCCCTAAGCTTATTCTTGTCCAATTAGGGTTTTTAACCAATCTTGTGCATCCAATAGGTGTGTTTGTGTCATTGGATGATCAATTAGGTCATTTTCGTCCTCCCTAGGCATATTCTTGTCCAATTAGGGTTTTTAACCAATCTTGTGCATCCAATAGGAGTGTTTGTGTCATTGGATGATCAATTAGGTCATTTTCGTCCTCCCTAGGCTTATTCTTGTCCAATTAAGGTTTTTAACCAATCTTGTGCATCCAATAGGTGTGTTTGTGACATTGGATGACCAATTAGGTCATTTTCATCCTCCCTAGGCATATTCTTGTCCAATTAGGGTTTTTAACCAATCTTGTGCATCCAATAGGTGTGTTTGTGTCATTGGATGATCAATTAGGTCATTTTCGTCCTCCCTAGGCTTATTCTTGTCCAATTAGGGTTTTTAACCAATCTTGTGCATCCAATAAGTTGAGTTGTGTCATTGGATTTACATTTAGGTCATTTTCATTCTCCCTAGGCTTATTCTTGTCCAATTAGGGTTTTTAACCAATCTTGTGCATCCAATAAGTTCATTTGTGTCATTGGATTCACATTTAGGTCATATTCGTCCTCCCTAGGCATATTCTTGTCCAATTAAGGTTTTTAACCAATCTTGTGCATCCCATAGGTGTGTTTGTGTCATTGGATGATCAATTAGGTCATTTTCGTCCTCCCTAGGCATATTCTTATCCAATTAGGGTTTTTAACCAATCTTGTGCATCCAATAGGTGTGTTTGTGTCATTGGATGATCAATTAGGTCATTTTCGTCCTCCCTAGGCTTATTCTTGTCCAATTAGGGTTTTTAACCAATCTTGTGCATCCAATAAGTTGAGTTGTGTCATTGGATTAACATTTAGGTCATTTTCATTCTCACTAGGATTATTCTTGTCCAATTAGGGTTTTTAACCAATCTTGTGCATCCAATAAGTTCATTTGTGTCATTGCATTCACATTTAGGTCATATTCGTCCTCCCTAGGCTTATTCTTGTCCAATTAGGGTTTTTAACCAATCTTGTGCATCCAATAAGTTGAGTTGTGTCATTGGATTAACATTTAGGTCATTTTCGTCCTCCCTAGGCATATTCTTGTCCAATTAGGGTTTTTAACCAATCTTGTGCATCCAATAAGTTCATTTGTGTCATTGGATTCACATTTAGGTCATATTCGTCCTCCCTAGGCATATTCTTGTCCAATTAGGGTATTTAACCAATCTTGTGCATCCAATAAGTTTGTTTGTGTCATTGAATTAATATTTAGGTCATTTTCGTCCTCCCTAGGCATATTCTTGTCCAATTAGGGTTTTTAACCAATCTTGTGCATCCAATAGGTGTGTTTGTGTCATTGGATGATCAATTAGGTCATTTTTGTCCTCCCTAGGCTTATTCTTGTCCATTTAGGGTTTTTAACCAATCTTGTGCATCCAATAACTTTGTTTGTGTCATTGAATTAATATTTAGGTCATTTTCCTCCTCCCTAGGCTTATTCTTGTCCAATTAGGGTTTTTAACCAATCTTGTGCATCCAATAGGTGTGTTTGTGTCATTGGATGATCAATTAGGTCATTTTCGTCCTCCCTAGGCATATTCTTGTCCAATTAGGATTTAATAACCATTCTTGTGCATCCAATAGGTGTGTTTGTGGCAATGGATGATCAATTAGGTCATTTTCGTCCTCCCTAGGCTTATTCTTGTCCAATTAGGGTTTTTAACCAATCTTGTGCATCCAATAGGTGTGTTTGTGTCATTGGATGATCAATTAGGTCATTTTCGTCCTCCCTAGGCTTATTCTTGTCCAATTAGGGTTTTTAACCAATCTTGTGCATCCAATAGGTGTGTTTGTGTCATTGGATGATCAATTAGGTCATTTTCGTCCTCCCTAGGCTTATTCTTGTCCAATTAGGGTTTTTAACCAATCTTGTGCATCCAATAAGTTGAGTTTTGTCATTGGATTAACATTTAAGTCATTTTCGTCCTCCCTAGGCTTATTCTTGTCCACTTAGGGTTTTTAACCAATCTTGTGCATCCAATAGGTGTGTTTGTGTCATTGGATGATCAATTAGGTCATTTTCGTCCTCCCTAGGCTTATTCTTGTCCAATTAGGGTTTTTAACCAATCTTGTGCATCCAATAAGTTGAGTTGTGTCATTGGATTAACATTTAGGTCATTTTCATTCTCCCTAGGCTTATTCTTGTCCAATTAGGGTTTTTAACAAATCTTGTGCATCCAATAGGTGTGTTTGTGTCATTGGATGATCAATTTGGTCATTTTCGTCCTCCCTAGGCTTATTCTTGTCCAATTAGGGTTTTTAACCAATCTTGTGCATCCAATAGGTGTGTTTGTGTCATTGGATGATCAATTAGGTCATTTTCGTCCTCCCTAGGCTTATTCTTGTCCAATTAGGGTTTTTAACCAATCTTGTGCATCCAATAGGTGTGTTTGTTTCAATGGATGATCAATTAGGTCATTTTCGTCCTCCCTAGGCTTATTCTTGTCCAATTAGGGTTTTTAACCAATCTTGTGCATCCAATAAGTTCATTTGTGTCATTGGATTAACATTTAGGTCATATCAGTCCTCCCTAGGCATATTCTTGTCCAATTAGGGTTTTTAACCAATCTTGTGCATCCAATAAGTTCATTTGTGTTATTGGATTAACATTTAGGTCATATTCATCCTCCCTAGGCATATTCTTGTCCAATTAGGGTTTTTAACCAATCTTGTGCATCCAATAGGTGTGTTTGTGTCATTGAAATAATATTTAGGTCATTTTCGTCCTCCCTAGGCATATTCTTGTCCAATTAGGGGTTTTAACCAATCTTGTGCATCCAATAGGTGTGCTTGTGTCATTGGATGATCAATTAGGTCATTTTCGTCCTCCCTAGGCTTATTCTTGTCCAATTAGGGTTTTTAACCAATCTTGTTCATCCAATAACTTTTTTTGTGTCATTGAATTAATATTTCGGTCATTTTCGTCCTCCCTAGGCATATTCTTGTCCAATTAGGGTTTTTAACCAATCTTGTGCATCCAATAGGTGTGTTTGTGTCATTGGATGATTAATTAGGTCATTTTCGTCCTCCCTAGGCTTATTCTTGTCCAATTAGGGTTTTTAACCAATCTTGTGCATCCAATAAGTTCATTTGTGTCATTGGATTAACATTTAGGTCATATCAGTCCTCCCTAGGCATATTCTTGTCCAATTAAGGTTTTTAACCAATCTTGTGCATCCAATAAGTTCATTTGTGTTATTGGATTAACATTTAGGTCATATTCGTCCTCCCTAGGCATATTCTTGTCCAA